>CABFWO010004927.1:3588-56053 GCA_902155825.1 Timema genevievae
GAGGGGGGGGGGGGAGGGAAGGGAGAATAAGACACCTTGTTTATTTCTAAAGTGATCCATTTATTTACAACAGTATACAATGTTATTTTTTGTTATTTTTCTTGATTTTTTGTTAGAAAAATTGTCGATGATATTATTGATATCTATTTCGTCTGTTAGTTGCTGTTCTATAGAAAGTATGGCAAGATTTCTTAACCATAAGGTACTCATTGTATATCTTAAGTAATTCCTGATCAATTTTAATTTAGAAAAACTCAGTTCACAGGCAGCAACACTAACAGCAATTATGAGGAAAGTTCGTAGAAGTATTACAATATTTTGAACTGAGTTCCCAAGACTGTATTTTTAAATAAATTGCAAAAGTTCAAGGGGATCTTCCTTCCACGTCTCTGTTTCGTCTTGCGTGGCAGCAGCAACAACAATAAAACTCTGGAGTATTTTTCTCTCATCGAGGAGCTCTTCCTTATAAATGGCATCGTGCTGGTAGTCATTATTTAGTTGACACTCTTATCTGTCATTCAAAAGATTCGACTGAGTGAGAAAGGCATATTTTTCAGCAAGAACATGAAACTGTTAAAATCTTAGAGTAATTTATTGGATCACTTTGTTCAATAAAAAAAAATTCTTCCAACTCAATTCAGTTTTATAGATCAATTCAGCATCTTGTGATTCTTAACCAGCCATAAGTGTTTCTTTCTACATCGACATTGAAGCTCCATGGCTATCCCAAGATCATCACAAATTTATTTGGCATAGGTTATTCAACTGTTAACTAGCTAATCCCTAATTTAAGTTAAAAATCGTTTCATAGCCTCGAGTTCTATATCACATTGCTGTCCGTTCACTCCTTTTGTTTGGAGGTAGGCCTATGTGTAGTAAATTCCTAGAAGGACGGATTCCCACAAGCCAAGAAAGCACAGAAAGGGAAACGATTGTAACGCACCAAGCAGCACGCCAGCATCTGACCTGGTAATTTCTTTATCAAAAGTTAACTGTTATAACGCACTCAAGATTTTCGAATATATATATATATATATATATATATTACAATACTCACAGCTTCCCCCCTTGCACTCCATCGAGTTTCTACTACGTGCTTGACACTTTGACCTGTGACTGAAGTCAGAATATCGTGGGATGTCAAAAATCTCTTCTAACTTTCTGCTGGGTCCTACTCCCTTCATTAGCTCCATCGGTGTAAAACCTGTACTTTCATGTACTATAGAATTTAAACAAATCTCGATTTTTTTCTACGTAAAGACGCCATGACGAATGTTTATCATGACAGAAAAGGAATCTGCCAATTTCCCTGCTTACCCTTTCAACACTGTTGTTTTGTGGGTGGTATATTGATGTGTATTTGACTATGATGCTATTAGCTGACAATCTCTCTTTCCAAAGTTTGCTGGTGAATCGTGTTCCATGATCGGATACTATGGTTTCTGGAATGTCTATCTCATTGATGTAGTTTAAAACAATTTTATTAGTCACTGCACTAGTTGTTGCTCTCCTGATTGAATACAATTTTACATATTTAGTACAGACATCAGGCACGGCAAAGATATATTGGACCCCCCCCCACCTTATACTCGATGGTAGTGGTCCGTAGAGGTCTACCAAAACTAATTGCAATGGATGTTGAGCCAACACATTCTTCATGAGACCTTCATAACTGACATTAGGAATTTTGATTTTCTGGTTAATATCACAGGTGACCATTCTTTATTACCCCACAGATTAATTCTTCAGGGATGCAAATAGTCCAAATATCTTCTACGGATTCTTTTTTAAATAATAGTTCCTTATACATTTTATATCTATCCTTAATTTGTAATTTAGGTTCTTCTTATAATTCTAGAAATATTAATGATAATTTAAAATCTGATTTTTGTGAAGTTGTCAGTTCCTTTTTAAATTTCTTACAGTCTGTACTATTTTTTCTACTTTTTAGAGCTAGTATCCTAAATTCTGTGTCCAATGTTCTTTCCACTATTCCTTCAGGAAAATATCTAGATAGAGTGTTAGCTATTACCTACTCTTTATCCGGGATGTGCTTAGTAGTCAAATTATACTTTTGTAGTAATAAAATTCACCTTGTGAGTCGTTCGTGTCAGAGTTTGCATTTATTTATAAAATTTAGGGCTTTGTGATCTGTGTAGAGAGTTGTTTTTCCATCATAAATGTATATCCTGAACTGTTGGCAACCAAACACAATTGATAATAACGCCTTTTCTATAGTGGTGTAGTTTAAGCCCGGTCCGTGTAGAACTCTACTAGCAAAAGTTATGGGTCTTTTATTTCCTTCCTTATCTATCTGAATTAGTTCTGCACCTAGAGCTTGACCTGACGCATCACAAGCCATACACATCGGTAGTTCATGATCCGGATGTTCGAATACTACTGTATCTATAATTACTGTTCTTTTATCTTGTCCATGGATGTACATTCTTTTTCACCCCATTGCCAAATTTGGTTCTTTCTGGTCAGTGTCAACAAAGGAAGTACAAGTTCACCGTGCTGCTTTATAAATTTCTCTATAGTAATTTATTAAGCTTAAGAATGCTTGCAGTTGCTTCTTGTTTTTGGAATCGGAAACTCTTTTATAGCATATAGCTTTTATGTCATAGTCCGTCGATATACCTTCAGGTGAAATTATGTGACCTAAAAATGTAATTTCTTTACATAAAAATGATGACTTGCCAAAATTTACCGTCATACCACCTTGTTTTAATTTTTCATAACTTGACCTAACTGTGCCAGATACTCTTCAAAAGTTTTGAAAGCTATAACAATGTCATCCACATAGAGTGTTACAAAATTAAGTACCTCCTTGCCTAATACTGCTTCTAATCCTCTGATAAATTTGCTTGTAGAGACTGATAATCCAAATGGCATTCTTTTAAAACAGAAAGTGCATTATACATAAACGATGTATGTTTCCTTGCAGAGGCGTTTATTCAATGGAAGAAAGGGAAGCAGTTTTTCCCTAAAATTAAAAAGGGAATAAAGTGAATAAGAGGAAAATAAAGTTAAAACAAATTATTACAATTAGAAATCTCTCAAACTAGTATACTGAGTTGAGGTGGCAGCTCTTCTTTGTTAGAGCAAGCAGTTCTTTCTCAGGCTGACCGGCCAGCCAGGTGGTCTCGCTCGCTCTTTATTCTGTCAATCGTTTGTTCCCAGGTCTGTCTGGCCCTCATCGGGTAAAGGGAAGCAGCTATTCCCTAGGCGAGTATTAGCGCAGTTTACTTTAGTGATTGATGTATAATCGTACCTATTATACCGTTAAAATCTTATTTTTAGGTTGTTTTTAGCCATATTTATTGTTTCTAGATATAATTATGGGCACTATATTACAAAATAATGTATTTATTACCAATTTACAGTAAGTTTATATTTATTTTACAGAATATTGACGCTTGTTTGATCCTCCAAGGGAAGCGGTTTGTTTCTTTGCGTACACTAGTAGAATGACGAGTGCGTCAACAAGTGCAGCAGTGGAAGAGGGCTGCTGTGTAAAAACTCATAAGTAATATTTTGAAGCATAGTTTTTTCATCCCGGTCTTTTGACGAGAAGAAGAAAATAATTGCAACAGGTGGACCCACTCCATATTCAGGCAACGTGTATAAAAAACTATGACGTTTCAATACTCAACTTTATGAAAGTTTATGGTAGTTATCGGTGTATAGGGTTGGCGGAAAATTATAAAGTTGACCTTACTATTTAGTAACAATAAAATCGTGTAGAATAAATAGAGATTCAAAGCTATTATAAGACATGCCAAAGGTCATACTCATTTGCAGGCCACAACCCAAGAGAAAACTTCGGCAATCGTAAATTGACCATTATTATTATTCTTTTTATTTGAGTTAGAACTACAATTATTATTTAAATAAATATATATATAATTTAATGTTGGTGTTAAAATTTCTAAGCTCACCAATTTTTTTTATTCCATGAATAGTTTGGGTTAACCCCCTTTCCTTTCTTCCTCAGAATACTTTTAACTATACAAAAAAAAGAAAAAGACCAATGTGAGCTTCCAATTAAACTAGGGTCCATCAGACCACCTTTATTGTAGCCTCATTGCTTCACTTTGTCCATAGTTGACCACACTCCACTGTTTCCTTGATTCTTCTTCTTATTCTATCTGCCAAAAGGAACTGACAAGATATAGCGATGTTAGATAACGACACTCCTCAAATTTCTGTATCAGCTCATTAGCTGGTGCTGGTGACTCATTATCATTTACTAGTATCTGATTGACCCTTCTTTCATCAAGACATAACCTCATACCTTTGTTGTCCTTCTTCTTTACAATTACAAGGGTATTAATTATGTCCAAACTACACCACTCAATAGTATACCACTCTAACATGTGTTCTAATGCCTCTTCAAAAGCTGGTCGTTGTGCATAAGGAACGGATTACGTTCTACAGTTAAATGGAGTTGTGTCTGTTACCTCTAATCTCCACTTATAAAATTTGTTTAAGCCAGGTCGTTCTGAAATGATCTCCTTATTTTTCAATAAAAACGTCTAAAAATTGCTGTTTTTGCTTCTCGTTTATAATTGACATTTCATACACTTTCTGCCTTAATTCCTTCCAACAATTATCAATCTCATTGTTTGAAACATTACTCAGGTTCGCTTCCTTACTGATACTATTCAAATCAGTATTTAATCTGGTAATCTTTACTTATTTTGTTTGAACAGGGTGTCCAGCCAAACCATATTTTAAAATTCCCTGACTTTTCCAGGTTTTCCAGAACCAATTTACAACTTTTCCAGTCCCTATATTACAAACACTATCTTATTAAGATCACAACTTGATGCAATAATATTTCTAAACACATCCACACTCTGAAATTCTGACACTCTATGAAGGGTTACAGCCTAAAGTGATGGGCTCTTGGGTAGAGCGATCTCAGTTAGATTTCAGTGAGATCATATTGAAACATTAAAATAGTGCTTTGCACAAATACAGTTTAAAAATTAAAGACGCGAAGTAGAAGGATGGAAAGATGGAGGACACACAAAAATCCCATGTTGACGTTGAGAATTAAAATTTGTATGTTCAACTGTGTTAAAAGATATTGTGGTGTGTATTAAATCGTAGAAAAATGTAATGTTGAGTAGTGTAAATAAAATGTTAGTATTTTTTTTAGTGATTATGTGAAAATTCCAGAAATTTAATTAAATTCCCTGACTTTTCCATGACTTTTCCCTGACCAAGCAAATTTCCTGACTTTTCCCTGTTTTCCAGGTTTTCCAGGTCGCTGGACACCCTGTTGAATGTACTTCTTTTGTAAAGGAAATATTCATAATATAGGGTTCCTTATTAATACTATTTCTCTATCCTCATAGTTGATATTGAACTCAAATCCTGACATCCAGTCTAATCCCAAGATGGCCGACACATTTAATCCTTCAACGATAAGAAATATTACAGCCATGATCACATTTCCTATTTCAACACCCAATAACACCTGTTTCTTCACCTTTCTATTTCAAGCTCCCGTCGCACCCAAAATTACCACATTACTCATAGGTTACATAGGAATACTTACCTCGGGATTCTCTTGTTTTATCTTGTCATATAACTCCTGTGATAAAGCCGTAACCTCTGAGCCTGTATCTATTAATAGATTTGAATGTTTATTTTCAATCTTTCCACTTATCTCTGGGGACACATTCTTACTAAACATATTGTTTACCTTATTGTTATTATTTATTCTGCCTTAAAAACTATAAATGTTCCCTTTTTTCATTGATCCTTAATCTTGACATAGCTCCATTCATACCAGAACCTCCGTATGAATTCCTAATTAGTTTTTTCATACACAGTTGTATCCTCCTTCATGACTAACTGACCTTTTTGTATCTGGTTCAATATCATCATAATTAGGTGAATGGTGTATTTGAGCTGTTATTACGCTTGTCCGACCCACGATGTATTTTCTTCTATTCTCTCTATTTAGATTTCCTGAGGAAGTTTGGGGTCACTGGTTCCTATTCTCTGCCATTAATTGGGAGTATTAAATAGTTGCGAATGTCTCTGGTTTTGAAAGTTGTTTTGAGCTGACATTTTGAATCTATTATCAGTATAGTTTTCTCTCTTAGTAATATTGTCAACGCGATGGGGTTGCTTGGCATTATTTCCTTGTCCTCTAAGAGTTATAAAAGCGTGAAGAATGTGACTGACACTCCTTGTTTGGTTCATTTCTCACTCTATTTATACTTCCTTTATCCTGCTCTCTCTCTCATCTCTCATTGAAAGCAACTTGTATTCTATCCATCTCTTTTATGCTCTTCGACTCGCTGCCAATTAAAACGCTCTGTAGTACCATTGGAAAGTGACTGATCATATAACTTATAAGCCTAATTTCCTCTACAGGGAACGTGAAATATTTGGCTTGCACTACGAACTTTCTTAAATAATCACTCAAAGTTCCTTGGCGTGAATCGAAATCTTCCATTGAAAATTTGTTGTAAGAACATGTCTTGTATGTTCTGGTTCCAGTACTTTTTCATAAATTTATCTTTGGCCTCCTGGTAATCCATCCGTTCATCTTCCATGTTATTAGCCCACATTTTGGCCTCATTATCCAACCCTGCTAACAATGACTCAATCTTATGTTTCTCTGATAAATTGTCTCCCTTATCCTCTCAATTCTCTGGATATACTGCGCCGCATATATTTCGCATTTTTCTACCCTTGAGTCTCGGAATCTTAGATAGTATGCTATCACTCACACCCATGAATGACTACTCCTCCCCCCTCCCCTCAGAATCTTTTACCTCACCTAATTTTACTTCTAAGTCTTTTATTTTTTCCTGCAATTTTTCAACATTCTCAAAACATCCTGTGACCAAAACGTTTATATTTTCACCTGTTTTTTGTCCTGTTTCTTTAATTACATATTCTACTTGATCCCTTATGTAGTTTCTATTAACGTCCTTATGGTGTGCTAGGGTAAGCCTGACTTTACTGATCTCTCTCTCTCTAAATTTTTTTGTACCTCTTTTACTCTAACTCTATTATTTTAAATCCTTAATTCTAAATTTCCTATTTTCTTTTCATACTGTTTGTCCTGCTCTACTACGGTTTTCTTTAATTTTTCTATCTCAGTAGTATTTTTATTCACAGTATTAATTAAATCAATGTTTTTTATTTAAATTTTCCTGTTTTTCCTCTAAATTATTCTGTCTTTTCTCTACAGTAGCAACCTTATTATTCAGCTGTCTGATATGTTCTGTACTGTTCTAGCAGCATAAAGTACCTTATTAATCACTTCTAAGCTTTTATTGATTTCCCTTAGACTCGCTCTTATTTTTTGATTAGTTTCTCTCCTACTCTCTTCTATTTCCTTATTAGTTTCTCTCTTATTCTCTTCTATTTTCTGAGCTATTTCTTTGTTACTTGCTATTAATACCTCTTTGTTACTTTCCATTAGAGCTTTAATAGCCTTCATAATATCTACCTTTATATTACTTCCTTTTTCTCTAGCCTAGCTCTACTTTTTTCTAAATCAACATCAGTGCTTATGTGTGAAATATTCTCACCATTTTCGTCTAGCCTTAATTGATTGTTAGGTCCATATTCCTGTACGCTTTCCTGTTCCTCCTATTATGCTATACGCGAGCTTGTTCCTATTGGTTCTCCATTACACGCATATTCTCCTGATTCTCTGTTCTCTGATCTCTACATCTGTCCTCCACTTCCATATCTCTCTTTCCTTCCATTTTGCTATCCATGTCTTACAATTAACACCTTTACTACGACAAAATATTTCAAATAGCACAATAAACTTTACATAAAACACAATACTAACCTAGGAATAATCTAAATATTACACAACTTATTATTATTTAATCAAACACAATAATCAAAATATTAATTAAAATTTTACCAATATCTGTCTCTACTCTATCAGCACCATCCTGTAGTTTATAATTTTTACTTAGCTGTTAGTGCTGTCTGATACGGTCTTAACATTGTCTTATTCTTCACTGGCACTTTCTGATGATTTATTAGCGCGTAGTAGATCAGCGCCTCTGGTCCATCATGGATTTATTGTGCAAATAGACACAACCGATGCTTCTTGTAGACTCGCTGGGTACTCTAGCAGATTTCTCGTGGGCATGCTGGGTACTCGAGCTGACTTCTTGGGGATACGCTGGTTACTCTAGCTGATTTATCGTGGGCACGTTGGGTACTCTAGTTGATTTATCGTGGGCACGCTGGGTACTCTAGCTGACTTCTCGTGGGTACGCTGGATACTCTTGCTGATTCCTCGTGGGCATGCTGGATACTCTCGTTGATTCCTCGTGGGCATGCTGGATACTCTAGCTGACTTCTCGTGGGTACGCTGGGTACTCTAGCCGCTCAGTTGGGCCACCAATTATTAAAATCTAAAGAGGCCCCTCGTTGAGTAGCCATTAATAAAACTCTTAGAAATTAGGCTTACCCTATACGATAAAAGCCCCACTGTTGGGCCCCAATTGAATGTCAACAAGTCCCTCGATGGGCAACGATTGAAGAATCCTAATATCCTCTTCTGTAGGTCGCCAATCATAGAACTCTTCCTCTTCCACCTATGACGATTTAATTCCCCTCAGTTGGGTGACAATTACATAAATCTACGTAAAGACAACTTATAATCTTGATATCTTTTCCTGGCTAGCTCAGCTTCCCTTCTTAACGTGATTATCATATAAGGAAATTCCCATTTAAACAATAAATATACCGCGATCACTTTATATTAATCTATTGTTGTTACGTATTTCTTTATATCTATTACTATGATAATTAACAATCTTAACTTGTACAATCGACCCGTCTCTACCGCTAGTCACAGTACACTATATCATGATTAAATATGCGACGACAAGCAACACACGTCTTGTCGCCACCTCAGTCACTGCGCGCCTTGTTCTCGTGTAACAGTGAGAGTTCATTTATACTTAGCATCTTTTTCAAATTCTGATGACATCATCGATTGCACCAAAGTGGACTGACAATCTCGACCTATCACATGAGAGTAGTTTGAATCCTGGATTTCTGGTTGGCTGGATAATGCAACCGTTTTGTACTAAGGAAAAGGTGTGTATTTCTCTTAGAACGAGAACTCAGTGCTGGATCAGCTCTTTCCGTTTTGTTTCATCGTCCGGCGCACCCAGTAAGCATATTTAATATGAAAGAAATGTATTGGCTTCCAAACTGCCTGAAGGGCTTAAATATTATAAAATGCAAATGAATAATTAAAATAATACAACATAAAGAGAATGCCCCAATTTAAATATAAAATGCAAATAAAATACTAAAACTGCAGTCTCATCCTTTCTTTTCGAAACAACATAGGGTTTACAAGTTGTTACATTACACCTTCTAGGGTTCTTTTAAATGCCACAATCGACTTGAGACTGAAGGCTTCACTTCCCTTCCAAATGAAGTTGTGCTACGTATTTTTAACGCTCAATAAAAATTAGAGCTGGGCCGATCAGCTATTTTGCCGATTAATCCGATGCCGATCATTTGTTGCCGATTAGGCCGATCACCGATGCCGATTATTTTTGTTTTCAATTTTAATAAGTGTATAAAGTAAAATGACCCTTAAAGCAAAAAAAGTTACTTTTACTAGTTTTATAATGTCCAATATAGTTTTGTTTTAATAACATTTAAATAGAAATTTTTTAAATGAAAAGGTTGTTTAATTATTATTTTATATTGTTATTGTTAGGACAAGTGAACCTGTCACTAAACAAAAACAAATCACATTAATAAATAGCAAATATACCGGTACATGTTAGATAATTAAAATATGATTTCACATTTATGATTAAATAGGCCTACTGACCCTTTCATTAGACAAAGAAAAATCATAATCAGCAAATTTAAATTTAATTTTAATGATAAAAAATAATCAAGGCACACATATTTTTGCACACAAGGAGAATAGGCCTACATCTATTTTGTTTTTAGATGAAATAGGAATTTTTACATCCAATGTCTATTAAAATATGGCTTCAATATTAAACAATTTTTAACAATCGTAATATTTTTGTGAATTGTGATTTAGATATATCATAACATAGGTTTTTGTGATTCTACAAAGCATTCCATCATAATTTAACTACTAAATATTAATATCGTATAGAAATAAGTGGTTTTTTAAAAAAAAGTATAATAAAAAGGCATCACCATTTTTAAACAGTAATCCGATCTTTTTATTAACAATTTAAATAATCTTAATGAAAAATAACATTGTTTTAACTACATTTAAATAAAAACTACCTTTAGAAAATCGAATGAACGGTGAACGGGTCAAAATGAACGGATCATTGAACTGAACCAGATACAATGAATCGTTCATTTAAAAGAACGATTTTGCCCACCTCTACTTCACTATGATAAAATAAATAATAAATAACATAATGGGCAACGAAAGTTATTTTTCGTGTTTTTTTTAAGAAATACTTTAAAACTTATTTTAATTTACTTTTAACTATTAAAGAAAATGTAAAATTTAAATATTAATATATATTAATTAAATTCATATTGAAATATGAGCGAAACAAATTTTATGCCAGTGGAAAGTTTTGTACTTGCATTAAAAGAAAAACGGTTTCCATTTAAAACAAAATGTGCGCATGTGAGAGATTATTACGTCCGATGTTTCATTTTTTGGGCATCTTTAACAAATCGAAATAAAACAACACCAATCTGCTAATATTTTATTTTATGATTATTAGATTTGTTACTTGTGAGTATCTTTATTTCTAATAACGTGCATAAATTGGAAAAAGACCTATGGTAAATATATTTATTTTGATATATTTTGTTTGTAATGTTGGATGTGCTGTTTATTTCAAACCTAAGTCGCTAAGAACAAGCTAATTATTCAAAGATCACATACGAGAAAGTAGAGATAAAATATTTCTTTATAGGACATAAAATATTATTTTTTAGGACTTAAAATATACCCACACATTTTGAATAATCGGCATAAATAATCGGAGATTCAAACACCGATCATCGGAATCGCCGGTTATGTGATAATCGGCCGATGATCGGATTAATAATCGGCATCGGCCCAGCCCTAATAAAAATCTATCAACCTCGACTGGGTTTGAACTAATAGTTATAACCCAAAATATCAATAAGTATAAAGAAAATGTTTCGAAAGATTTTTGTAAATATTTGAGACACAATACTAATTATTATATATTCGCCATCTTGCTATTGTAACTGATTGTAAGCCTACACATATTAAAGTGTATCAAATATGTATCTGATTGAATAAAAATATGGAAGAAGATATATATGAACCACTAATTAAACCCCACATTGAAATATGTAAAACCAAGATTTGAGATATAATTACTTAGAAAACATTTTTTAATTCAAATTGTATGTCAGAACTTGAAATAATAAAAACAGTAGGAAGAAAAAAAACATGTCTTTCAATGTGTTTACATTATTTCTACCAAAATAACTATTTTAGGAATGAACGAAAATAATTAATGATTTAAGCTTCTACTAATTCTTCATTGGTACATGTAGTCTACTTGTTTTAGTTCAGTCTTTATTAGAACTCAATTTAAAATACGTACCGTCACCCGGGGATACTTTGTGTTTCATGATATAACGTAATTTGTGCCATTTGAAATTTTTTTAAATATTTAAATGCTATCTAGCAATGCTGCAATGAATTGATACCAGATAGCAGCACCACCACTTTGCACACCTTTTTAACCTGATACTTTCTCATTTTTGTCGCATCATTGGTGTTTTAAATTAAAGTGACAAAGAAAAGTATTTATGTTTTTATTTGTGTATTATTTTTTAATATGTATTTTCATAATATATTGTAGAGTTACAACAATTACAAATTACAATCCTTGGCTTTCTATCATACTACATAGCTGTATTTAATAGATTATGAATAAAAAGTAGCACAAAGTGTTACCTGAAGCAGGAATTTTAAATGGTAAACACGTATTTCAGTATATGGTACAAAGTTACCCTGACAAGGGGTAACTTTGTGTTATTGACCAAAAAAAAGTTTCAAATAATTGTGTGTTATTCAACATATAGAACCCACTTACAAATGTTAAAACTCTGTGAATAGCAGAAACAGTAGGATTGAACAATATTTGGGAAAGTTACAGCATGGCGAAGTTAAAAAAACACAAAATGTGGCACAAAGTAATCCCGGGTGACGGTACTCATAAACAACAAAAATACAACCAACAAGAGAATTAAACTTTGTTGGTATGAAATGGTTTTTAAACTATAATAATATAACAATACAAATTATGATAGAATTAAAAATAATAAAGACATGTAAGTTACACTCAAAGCCATTCTGAACCAACTGATAAAATAAGCACACGACTTTGATACTACCTTAAAACTTGAAAAGACACAACATCCCCATTTCATTAGCTCATCAGTCATCACTTTAAAAGGGGAAACACACATTTCACTAAAGATAAAAGTCCTGCGATGTCAAGAATCAAACCTGGAATCTTTAGTTCAGTAGTTAAACATGCTATCGATTGAGCTAAACTGTCTCACTATCTTACCGTTAAATAAATCTGTAAATCGTGCTCTCATAGGATTATCGGTTTAGAAAGGAATTCTAATAATAATGATGATAATAATAATAATAGGGTAACCAATAATTATTTTAGGCGTATGAGATTTTAACATATAAGTTGTAGTGCAGACTAAACAAAATACATTATTTATTTGGTCTTGAAATTAACTTGGAAGGAGTAATGATTGTTGGCTTACTGCAAGACATAAATGTTTAGAAGATGTATGAAAGTTAACTTCATTTGAAACTGTCAGTATTTTGCTAGTGTATTACTTGATAAAGTGAATGATGTGATCCAACCCTCCTTTTAGACAAGCGCCATTTAACTACTATATGCTATACTCGAACCTTCACGGCCAGCTAGCAGACACAAAACTAACTATTTATTAATAAGTTTGAATGCCAGGAAAAACTTCACTGTTTTTCAGATAACCTTTACATAGACCTAGTCAATCTTGAATCAAAAGGACAAGGAAAGAGTATTTAAAGGAATTGCATACACATTCTTGTTGAGAGTTTTTTTTAGCACCACCTTACTACTCGTTCGGGCAATGTATACCTCAGTTTTAGCTTATGTGGTGCTGACTGACAGTTCACAGCTGACTTCTGACAGTCAACATTTAGGTATATACCTAAATTTTGAATGTCAGAAGTGACAATTGCTAAAGACATGTTTTTTGCAGATCATATGGTGCGGCGTAGGGATACATAATTTGGTCTGGTAGCTTTTCAAAGCCGTCAGAAGTCAGCTGTGAGCTGTCAGTCAGCACCACATAAGCTAAAACTGAGGTATACATAAGTACTAATTACTCTAAAGGGCTACGAATTGGGAAGGTTGAATTTAAAGGAAGTGAACCCGCATTTTTATAGAGGGAGAGTGGAAAACCATTTAGGGAAAGACCCGCTACAGTTCACTTGAGCGAGATTCGAACCTCTATCTCCCTGTCCTCGTCAGTATGGCTCAGCACTAAACTAGCGCGTTAGCTAACTATGCCACCGAGGCGGGTCTGAGAGTTGTTGATGATATCATTGTAATAGAAACATTTTTGAGTGAATTTAAAAAATAAAGCCCCAAAATAATTGATTACAACCCAGTGTGATATTTGCTCGAAATACACACAAAATTATATATTTGATATCTTATAGTAAACAGAATTACAAAGTGAAATAAATATTCTAGAAAATACTGTAAATAATTTATATTCTACTGCATCGATAGTCTCACACAAAGAAAATTGTTCTCATGTGCTCCATTTTCAGTGATGGATGAAACTGGATTCTAATACTGGCCGGGAATATTGAGGGACGTTTTCCTACATCGTTTCCCAACTTCCCTCCTAATTCCCTCTTTAATTTGTATCTTATTCATCACTATCCCACAATAATTATTTAAGGTGTGTAGCCCAGATGAGTAGCAAAGGTGTTTGAAATAGGTACTATTATGTTACATATAAATATTCTCCTATAATTCACTCTAGACTGTACTATCCCCTTCGCGGAAGAACGTAATTTCACCTTCCGGCCGACCAACAAAATCCATTATCACTAGGCCTGTCAGCAGTTCCTGGGACTAACAGCAAAACACTTGATTAAACTAATGTTAAAACCTGCCTGGATATAAATACTACATAATTGAAAAAAACTGCACTGCAATCGCTTATGTGGTTATAAATATCCTAGATAACATGTATACAACATTTATCCAAAACTTTAACAGGGACTCGAACCCAAAAACCTAAGTTTAACATGCTAAAATTTATTAAGTGTAAATAGCCGAAGCTATATTAATGGTAGTTGGTTCAGTTAGATATCATTCTGAAAATTCGATTCTCGTGTCCAGGTGTCATTTTTCAATTTTCAGAATGATGCTAAAATTTGCCTGGTTTAATATCCTACAGAATATAATAAACTACATTGAAATCGGTTAGCTGTTCCAGAGATATATATACACAAATATCCGATTAGTCCTTCACATAAATGTATACAAACAATCGGCTGGCCCTTCACTGGGAATCACACCAAAACACCTGATTATACACAAATAATGCTAAAACCTGCCTGGATATCAGTTCAGTATAAACGTAAAAACCACACCTCAATCAGTTAAGTGGTTCCATAGATCCAAGCTACAAATATAAATATATTTGGGCGTATCTTTAACAGAGAAAATCAAACCCTGACTGTATGTATGTGAGATCCTCCCTTAGCAGACATCCTAATGAATAGAAATAAATGCACCACAATCAGTTATGCAGTTCCAGGTATCTTTGGCTACAGACAGACATTCTTAAAAACAGTACAGAACTACAATATTTTATTACTTAAAGATATTTACATTCCAAACCTTAAAAAAGCAGATATATATATAAAGTGTTTTAAGCTCATAAACCAAAATATACAATATTTCTCCTTGCTTTTCATTTATTTAAACCTTCTCACCCTGATATTATATTAATACTTGCCTTTGACATGGCCAGTTTTATTGTTTGGATTTCCAGTACTGATTTAGTATAAAAACAGATTTGACAAAAAAAAAGTTAACATTATACATTAAATTTATTAGAAAATGATAATCAACGTAAGTCTTAATAAACCAAAATTTTTGTCAGTCAAAGCGTTTATCAAAACCTTTTACTAATAAGTTATATTGTGACCGTTATGGTAACATTAAATTAATTATGGAATCAAACTATGGTCCCACACAGTTATAGACACTCATAATAGCTTAGAAGAAACAAATTCACTTTTATAACTAAAATATGTCCAGTGGATAAGATTTTATCAATTTTTTTTTATCCACCCAGAATTAATATAAAATATTTTAAATCAGGATTGGGACCCTTAAATTATATAAGTTTTTTTAACTTAGCTTCTTACAAATAAAGTAAAAATCTTTTAGAGTTAATTTTTTATTTGTGTTACATGTGTGGAATATAATAATTAATTATTAATAAATTCATAATTAGCTATTCACAGTAATTAAGATTCTGAAAAGTGGGAGACTTGCTTTATGTTACCATGTAAAATCAATAAATGTGGGTAGCACTGCTGCCAAAATAACGTGTGGCATGGTTAAATCTTTAACACCTTAAAAAAAATGCCAGTCCATATATTAATGAGAGCAAACATAATTAATTAACTAAGTATGTAACGAATAATTGATTTTATCAGGAAGAGAACAAAAAAGTAAAATTAATTTAGTAGATCAAACCATTTGGACATCGCTAAAAGACATAACCCCTACCCCATCACTCCTTCCCAACAGTCAATAAATAATTTAAGAACTTAAGGCTTTCTCTAACTCCGGCCTTGGGAGTAGCTTTGCAAACTATTTTGCAGTCATGTGTGGAGGTATAGCATACCGCACAGGCTGAGCCATTAAGTTGCTACCTTTCAATCGCGACGGAGTATACATGTCAACAAATTTAAAAAATAAATTAAATCCTGTTTATTTGTTATAAATTTTATTTTTTTATCACTTTTAAAGTTTGAGCATTTTGCGCCCTTGTTGAATGGTTCCCCTACAATTTCACCAAATGTTAGATTTCTAGTTCATCGAGAAGTACTAGAAATTATCTGGACAGATATACATACAGCTGAATCTGGATAATTTAAAGTTGAAGGGACCACTAGAAAGACTCAAACTATCTAAAAATGCGAATTAGTTAAGTTTTTATTTGGGCTAAAAATAACTATAAACATCAATTCAGTTAAGTAAAATACAGTGGTGTATATGTACTAGTTCATTCTTAGATTTTCCATAGCAATATGTACAGTACAGAATACTGTATTTAGAGTTTTTTTAAAAAAAGCTAGAAATTTTTTCTTTTTCTTTTTTGAGTTAATACTCTGAGTTGTAATAAACTAGTTTATTCAGCGCCTGGAAAATAGAGGGGCTTACATTATGTTGTCCTTCAACAAACCGTCTCAACTCTTTGATGTGAACCATGGCCTGTTTAGATGTTGTGATCAGCTTCTCTGGAAGTTCCATCTGTTACCCTTCTTCATCTGAAGATGTACTGTCATTTCTATTGTTCATAACATCTGCCCTCTTCATAAGGAACACCTGCGTCATGTCCAACATCTTCCCAGTTGTCCACAGCTTCAATTTTCTCTTCACCTTTGTTGTGTCAGAAACCTCCTTTTTGAAAGTAGTTGGCGAGTGTGTTTTGTGTCACTTGATCCCAAGCACTGTTACACATTCGGGCAGCTTGGAGAATGTCAATTTTAACCTTGCCATTCTTATCAATGTAAGCACCCGATGGAATGTTCTGGACCACAAGGCGTTGGTAGAAGTGCCTTGAAATTTTTAATTATTCCTTGATCCATAGGCTGGACTACTAACTTCATATTTGGGGGGAAAACCACAACCTTTACATTTTCCATTACAGGAATGGTG
This sequence comes from Timema genevievae, assembly GCA_902155825.1. Classification (NCBI taxonomy): domain Eukaryota; kingdom Metazoa; phylum Arthropoda; class Insecta; order Phasmatodea; family Timematidae; genus Timema; species Timema genevievae. Next base: position 20,592 of record CABFWO010004927.1, read on the forward strand.
GTGTGTGTGGTGCAGTTGTCAACAAACAATAAAATTGTTCAGTTTTGTTTGCACATTTTTTTGTCAAGTTTTAGCAGCCATCATTCAAAATGTTGGCTTTAACCACGATTTTTTGTTAGAATCATACACAACTGGTTTTATTTTTACATTTTTGAAACATAGTGGGTTGGCTGACTTCCCAATCATTAGCAGTAGCAGTTTTTCTGAGCCATATATATTCACCCTAACTAAAATTGTTATGCGTTCCTTGCTGTGCTGGTCAAAACTGCAACGTTTGCCTTTGAAAGCCATTGATTTGTCTGGAGTACATTAATAGAACAATCCAGTCTCATCAACATTAAAAATGTCTTTGGCATTTCTGTCATCAATCATTTGCAACAAATCCGTTTTCCATGCATTCGCCATGTGTATGCTACTTAGTCACTTCCCCGAGCTCTGGAAGGACGCCAGCATCCTCTGCTTTCATAAACCGGGTAAGGAATCAGCCCTAACTTCGTCTTACTGACCGATCAGCTTGCCCGACTGTTTGGGCAAGTTGTTCGAGAGACTTCTACTGACGAGACTGATCCAACATGTTACCGAGGAGGGCATTTTGGTGGATGAGCAGTTCGGCTTTCGGGCGGGACACGCTACGTCTCACCATCTTGTCTGGCTCGTGGAGCAGGTCACGAGGAACTTCAACATCAACAACCTGACTGGTGCTGTCTTTCATGACGTCGCAAAGACCTTCGACCATGTTTGTCACCAAGGTCTTTTTTTTAAATTCCTTTCCTTGAACCTACCCTTCTACCTAGTTAAGGTTGTACAATTTTATCCATCCCACCGTATCTTCTCCACCTACCTTTGGGAATGCCACTTACAAAGTCAGAAGCATCCAGGCTGGAGTGCCACAGGGTTCCCTTGTGGGCCCAGTGCTCTTCAGTCTGTGTGTGAACAACATTCCCAAATCCCCAGACACCAAGTTGGCACTGTATGCGGACGGCATGGCTCTAGTAGCGGAGTCGTGGCGAGGGCAGCTGGTGGAGAGGTGACTCCAGACGCACCTGACGCAGTTGGAGGGGTGGCTGACCACCTGGAGGACAAGTATTAACGTGGAGAAGAGCACAGCAGTGCTCTTCAAATGGAAAAGAAAGTTCTACAGGCTGGCCCCATTCCAGCTGTTTGGAGAGCTTATCATATGGGTGAACAGTAAGTACCTGGAACTTATGCTGGGCACCAAGCTGACCTGGCGACTACACTGCACCAAGAGACTGAACAAGGCGAAGCAAAGGCTGGGACTCTTAGGCCCAATTCTTAACAGGTGTAGCACCTTGTCCACAAAGAATGGTCTGACACTGTACAAGCAGTTGCTCAGGCCGATCCTCGTGTCCTGCTTGGGGTCACCTGGTGGATATGTTTATGAGGAGGTTGCAGGCATTCCAGAGCAGGTGTCTGAGGATCATTGTGGATGCACCCTGGTACGTTCACAATGTGACTCTGTACCAGGATCTGAAGATGCCTACCATCAAGGACCACTTCCAGAAGCTGGTGCAGTCTTTCTATGACAGGCTTCCCAGTGCCACCAATCCAGGGGCTTGGGAACTATGTCATCGACCCTGGAGGGTGCCACTGATGTCCCAAAGGTCTGCTCAGATAAGCGAGACGTGTAAAACAGTAGTTTGGGAGGCTCTCACCCAGCCCCCCACAGAGTAGTGTCTCCGCAAGTAACTCTAAACACCCTTATCCGGTTTGCACATATATTTTCCCCCCATTAGTAGTAATAAGAATAATATGCCTTTTCTTTTGTTTCAGAACCTTCGAGAAATGCGACAATCCATTAGAGTTAATTTCCTGAAAACCCCACAGTGTGGCAAATTGGTTGGTACGTGTTAGAATTTGCCCTCATGTTCCCCTTAAGAGAGCATTAAAGCATGCTAATATGCTTCAGCTTCTGCAAAATAAAAGTATTCACACAACCTCCAATTTCGACTTTGCAAATCAAGTTGTTGCATATTATTGTGTTTACCCTCTAACTCTTTCCTCTCTCTCTCTCTCTCTCTCTCTCCCTCTCTCTCTCCCTCCCTCCCTCCCCCGACCCCCCAGCACCCACGAAACATTCGGGCAATTCTCTCCTCCCTTCTCCTGTTCAACTCCCCTATGCCTTCCATAACCCCACAAATTAACCCCAACTCCCCACCCATCACATGGAAGTCCCGAGGCAGTAAGGGAGGAAAGGAAGCCAGACAACTATTTGCCATTAATTACACCACCTTCAGAGACCTCTGGAGTCCAAAGAACAAGGTCACCCACAGCCCAACCCCCTGCCCTCTCAATCCTCCTCTAAGTGCTCCACCCAGGCCATTTCCCCTTACAACCCACAACCGTGCCCCGCATTCCCTCGACCCTACTGGAGGTAGACTACTCCAAACTCCTCAAAGCGGACCCACGCAGAACCTACTGCAGGTTCCTCAATGACTCCAAGCTGCAAGCCAAGTTACTGACTTTGGGGTTAGACACTTCTCCGCCCCTCCCCCTTCTCTCTTTCTAAATCAACCCTAGCGCCCTAACTAGTCACAATACCAACCTCACCTACAAACACCCCTTCCCCAAGTCGCACCCCCCCTTTACCACTCCATGTCTTCAACCAGATATTCAACTCTTCACCACAAGACGGCACCTCTCCCTCTCTACTCCCTCTGCCCACTCCTCCCCAATCGCTCCTCCAGTTACGAGGAACCCAAAAACCCTACCTACATGAGTCCAAGTCAAAACCATAACCAAACAAATGATGAGAGACAACATGCTGCCTACGCAAGATTTCAGCTTGTTTTTCATCAACTATGAAGCCATTTTACTTTGAAAGAAAATAAGTTTGAATTACATATGATTGTTTTACATTGTTTTAGTAAAAGGTTCAAGGGACCAAGGTAAAAAATTGAACTAAACATGAATTTGAATTATTTACGTTCGGATGATCCAAGTTCGACTGTACATACATACATGCATACATGCATACATGCACGCACGCGTGCACACACACACACACACACACACACACACACACACACATACATTTTGACAACATTAGACTTTTATTAATAAAGATATCACCATTCAAGGCCCAGATCTAATTGGACTACCTATCTATTTATGGGTTTACCTTATGACGGATTTATTTTGAATCATCACCCAGAGTTAATATTCTATGAATTTTATAAAACAGTTATTTTATTGGTTTTTTTAGCTTTGTAAACATTTTAAAATGGGACAATGTTTAGTTTTTATCAGGTGTTGTGAACCTCAAATTTTCACTTCTAGCCTGAGGGTTAGGAGTTGCAAAATAAGCTTGGCTTTTCTACATGAATCTACTAGAACAATGTTGCAGGAATTATGAAAACCTAAAATACAATAACATCAACACTGTGTTGATTTCAAGTAAATAATTTTTGTAACAGAAGTATGAATAAAAACATTTAGTTGAAATAAGAAAATATGTATGAAATACATTTTAAAACAAACTCAAATACATCAAATAATGCAAAGACTAATATCTCTAAGTAAGCAGGGAGATAAAAAGTTTCAATGTGTATATTAAACAAAAAACACATCTTCTATGTATAAAATTCAAGCATTGTGACAAGAGTTTCACACTTCTCTGAGTAAATTAAAACACTGGCCATATAATAGATAAACTTTATTTTAAATTCCCACAACTCTTTCCAGGTTCTGTATAGTTTTTAAGATGTGTTTTTGCCTATCAGAATAATTACTTAACACAGTAAATGGTTTAGTCAAGGGAAGAAGGGCTGACAATACGGTTATGAAGAGTTCGAAGGTGCCTGAGTGCATTGCTCTTGACATTAAAACCTTTGGAACAAACGGAACAAATATAGGGTTTCTCTCCGGTGTGAGTTCGTCTGTGAATCATCATGGAAGCGTGGGATGGAAATGATTTCCCACACAGAGGACAACACTTCACCCAACTTCTTTTGGAATCAATTTCTTCACAAGACTGGTCATTGGTGGCTGCTATTTGCTCTTTGGTGTGGCAAGTCTGCACATGACGCACCCACTTACCAGGATTGTCAAATTGTTGCTGACAAAGTTCACAGTGCAATGTTGGAAATTCAGGGTTGTAGTCTTCACTGTCCTAAAATTAAAAAAATATAAATTGTTCTATACTGCTTATGGGTAGCAGTAAAACATATTTATTAATGCGTGTCTGGGCTACATCACTTAAAGCCCAGTTTGTGGAAAGATTAGCCAGTAAGTCTTATTTTATTGCTCATCATCCGTGACAATTTGTCTATTTTTTTATTTGCAAATGCAACCCGTTAATATTACTATTTAAATCCAAGACATGTAACTTTAATGAATTTTACGCGTGTGTATCACAAACCTAAATAATGCGTCAGATGTTTTATACCAAGAAAAACCAGTTACGCATTTAAACGAAGAAATCAATATATTTTGTGTTCATCCCACTTCTGATTTATTGTACCTCACATGGTCTAATCATTGCACACTTGTTTATTCAACATAATATGTAATACGCACATATTGCACAAACACAACCCCTTTACACAACCCTCGCTCGCACACCTCTCATCAACTTCCACAACGTCACCATTCCACGCACTGACTGTCCTCTATCTCCTTCACAACAACCAATCTTGCCAACCTCACGCAATAAGTTTCGGTGTGTTTCTAACACTAGAGTAAAATTATTGAGATCCGACCCGCCTCGGTGGCGTAGTTGGCTAACGCGCTAGTCGTGTTGAGCCCGACTGCCGAGGACGGGGAGATCTCGGTCGGGTGAACTGGGGGTGGTTTTTCCTAAGTGGTTTTCCACTCTCCCTCCACGCAAATGCGGGTTCACTTCCTCTATTCAACCTTCCCAATTCCTAATCCATTAGCGTAATTAGTACTTAAGCGTATAACCCGAACGGGTAGTAAGACGCGGTGCTAAATAATAATAATAATAAATAATAATATTGAGATCCGGATACAGAGATTTGTATAGTTATGGTTTCACTATAATTAATTCAACACCTTTGCATGAATGTACACACAAATAAACGACTTTATGGGCAGTATAAAATTTGTGGATCATGAGTGTAGAAGTAGCAACAACCAAAGAAATAAGTTTAATGTTTAAAACATGTTACAAAAAGGATGTTGCTTTGTCAAAGGGAAGGGATTATTTACTTTCATGGACCTAACTTGATGGTGTTTGGTTACACGAAAGGCCAATGAATAGTAAGTAATTTTAGTTACGACTACTCGATGTAGTAAAAAGTTCTAACATTTATATTGTTTTTTATTTAGTTTTTGGCAAATGTAACTATAATTGATTTAACACTTGTACCTTCTTGATGTGTGTTAGCCTTTCCTTAATTCACAACATACTTCACAGCCTAAGGCTATTCAATTCAAGTGGTCTAAAAAAGTATATATTTGAATGTTATTTCATATTTTTACTTTTCCATGTTAAATGGTTTCCTGATGAAAGTTCAAAACTAAAGACAAAGTTTTCTTCAATATTTTTTTGGCTACAATATGTAAATGGCTAAATGTGTAAATATCCCAGTGTTATATTTCGGCCTAAAATTATTTCTCCCAAAACAGGCATGTAATAAGGAAACTTCTTTTAAATCAAATGTGTGATTCATCTACAACAGAGCTGGGCAACATATTTTGCAATGAAGCCAAAGGTGTGGCGAATGAGAAGTGAAATTCGCCACTCCATGTAGAAATAAATTGAGAAATTAGGTTGCTCAATTGAACATTTAAAAGAACACACACTGTTGGAACAAGTTTATTTAAACTATGTACACTTGGACTAATCATTTACAACCATCCCTGACCTAAATAATGAACATTATTCAGATTGAAAAATGTTAGAAATTTTTATGCGAATTTTGACAATCCTTTTGTCTGAAAAGTTACATAAACATCGGGTGAGTATTTTAATTCAATTCATATGACTTTTTAGGAATGCTTCCAATGATGTGTAAGAAATATCAAGTTACCACAAACACACACTGTCAGGAAAAAGTTTATTCTACCGTGAGAGTTGGAAAACTAAAATTCACCACACTTTTATGGCAGATTCGTCACTTGTTGCGATTGGGGACAGAGTTGCCCACCCCAGATTTACAATGAGCAGGGGCTCCAGAACATGGGGGGCAAGGGGTGCTTGAGCCACCCTTATTTTGATCCTGGGTGGGGGGGGGNNNNCCCCCCAATATTTCTCAAGTAAATTCAAAATCCATGTATAAAACATACATCTGTTACCATAAGTTTGGTAATTTTAAGTAATAAAGACATAAATTTATAGTAAATTTAATAGAAAACTGAAATGCGCTAATTTTTCTCACATGAGAAAAAACACACTCACAAAAATATAGTAACTAACATTAGGCCTAATTGTGATTGCCTTAAATATAAACAAAACCAAAATAGTAGAGGCAAAGGTTAATACTTATTGACATTTTCACCACAGTAAAAACAGAAATTGAAGAAAAATTCACATTTGAATTTTAAGTTTAATTTTAACACGAGGTGGATTTTCAAACTTTATTTTTGTCATATTTTTATCAACCCTAAAAAATTAAAAAGCTGGACATCAATCAAATTAATACGCTTTCTTGTTTTGGTTTGAATAAAATATCTTATTATTTTCAAACCTACGTTAAATATTGTTGTGATAATATATTTGAATGTGTACACATGGTTTGTAAGAGAAATACCAAATATTAATCAACCCTTGTTTAAAGGTCCATTAAGCTGCCTTGCACAATATGAGTCTTTACAAGGTTGATAGGTAGACTTAGTTTACCTTGAAAGGTAGCAGTCTTACCTGGCATGGTTCAACTATGGCGTAGCTTATACAATAGAAATATAGTATGGATGTAGCGAGGGGGAATTATGGGGTTCAAACACTCCACATCTCCCCAAAAGTTTCTGAAGTTTTTAATGTTGATCGCAAAAGAATGTTTGTGAAACTATTTATCTTAATTTGATTCTGCAATTCGATCTTCAGAGATAGTAGTTTATCATCTAAAAGAATATATTTTTCAAAAATGTGTAGGGGGAAGACAATTTCAAATAGCTTCTAGAGGCATTTAACTTTGATGGTAAAAAAAAAGGCGAGGAGCCCTCTAAATAGCTTTATTTGGACATCAAAATTTCTGGAGTAGGACCACTATGTAATTATTTCTAGGGGATATAATTTATAAAAAATCTGGTCTAGCACTACTTAAAACAACTTTTAGAGGCATCCAATTTTCAAAAATTTGCTGGAGGAGGACTACTTCAAATAGCTTCTAGGATTATACAAATTTTAAGAAAATCGGGGAAGGGTCTAATCTAAATTTTTATTAAATTAGTATAATTTTCAAAAACTCTCCACTTTTGAGGACCACTCCAAATACATTCTAGGGCATCAAATTTTCTAACATTAACTGGTAGGAAGAAAAATTATTTTAAAAATTCTAGGGCATCCAATTTTTAAACATTAACTGGGAAGGAGAAAAATTCCTAAAATAAATAAATCTAGATATATCCCCTCCCCCCCACCACACAAATAAGGTTCCACCACCACCTTTTAAAATAATTTTCTTATTTTTCAGAAGTCATCATCATCATCATGTCATAGACTTACAATTTGGAACTCTCCCAAAATTAAATTTTCCCTACTCCCATGAGACTAAGACCGCTCGCTACCTTTCATGGTAAATGGAGTGCACGTGGAAAGCAGAGAAAACCCTTAAAAGCGAATTAATTGGGTGTGACATGAAAAGTCAAGGAGAAGTCAGATAAATTATAAAATGTCATTAAATTTTTTATTTATTTTTTTTTGCAATAATTTGTGAAATATAAAGTAGAGAGCATCACCAAGTCTAAACTATTATTTTTATCCCCAATTAGTGTTATCTCTTGATGATCTTTGTGCCAAGAATTTGATAGTAGGCAATGAAAACTATGAGATTTTGTATGTAGGCCAATAGATTTTATTATAAAATACTGGTAAAGTAAAAGAATTTTAAAGTGTAGGCCCTATCAGCTCTCTTTGAGAGTGTGTAGAATAACCATATTATTATTATTAGCACCGCGTCTTACTACTTGTTCGGGTTATATGCACTTATGCTAATGTGTAATAGTAGGGTGATTGTGAGATAAAATGGAGGACCTACAGTTTAAAGTGGGATCCGAACCACGGTGGAGGCCTGGCATTCCTCACATTCACAAGTTGTGATTAATACACGTCTTGTCAGAGGTGAAGGAAGAGTTTGACAATCAGACAAATATGTGCCGGGACCGAGGATTGAACCTCGGACCCCCAACACAAGTCCAACACCTTACTCCTAGACTACCAGGTCACCTTATAATAAATACATTTTGTCAGCAGAAATCAGCTAGACTTAAAATTTTAATCAGCATATACCCTGGATAATATATTTCAAAATGAAAGAACACCAGAATTTAGGGCCAATGTTTAAGCTCCCAGGTGTTTTAGGCACTCCACTTACAGTATCCTTATTGTAAGTTGTGGATAACCCTGGCATTCTGTAAGACCCATAGCACCTACATAAATGTAAGAAATATTTCTTTGGTTGTGTGCACTGAAAACAATTTTTAAAAAGGCTCTAAATATCCTCTTAGAGGCATCAAATTTTTAAAAAAAGTTGCCACTAAATAACCACTTTAAAAAGTTAATAGAGGCATCTAATTTTCAAAAATTTGTTAGGGGAAGATAACCTTAAATAGCATCTACAGGTAATAAATTTGCAAAAGACTTCCAGGTGAGGAACACTTTAAGTGGCTTTTAGAAAATTTCAAATTAAAAAAAATCTTCTGGGTGAGAACACTCCAAATAACTTCTAAAAGAGTATAATTTTCGTAAATTTTTCCAAGTGTGGACCACTCTAAATATCTTTTGAGGGCATCCAAGTTTTGGAAAATTTTCGGAAGAGGGCTTCCGATTCCCCTTTTGGCTTGGGAGCCAGGACGTTAAAACACCCTTATTTTTTTGCTAATTACCCTTACTACACAAATACTATTGGATAGTATTATTACCTATAAAATAAAAATATATATGGGGCCTACCTATCATTTTTAATTGTTGACCGAAAAAAGTTACCACATTCTTTCCCACACAAGTAAGTTTCTACTATGTTGTTACTATACATAATGACAAAGAAAGACATACAAAAATGTACTATCCATGAAAAATAAACCTCCTTCAAATAGTTTCAAAAGTCACCCACGGTCTAAAAAATTTTAACTGGTCAGGACCTCTTAGACTCCCCGCCCCAACTTTCAAATATCTTCCGGAGCCCCTAACAATGAGGGTTTTAAGTTTTGTTAAAGTTTCAAGATAAAATTGCCAAAAATACAAACTTTTAATGTGGGTGAGCAACAAATTCATTTCAAACTAATTTATTTATTACATTCCTGTGTTGGCAAAGATAATTTTAGGCTGAAATGCAACATCAAGCTATAAATACTTTTTGAGTGTTGTAGTCTGCAAGATTCTAATTAAAATCATCATATTCTAGCCAAAAAAATTGAAAAATATTTTAATGTTTGTTTTGGAATTTCATCAGGAAACCATTCAATGTGGAATAGTAAAAATATAAAATAACATTCAACTATAGAATTTTTTCAATCAATTGAACAACCTTAAACAAAATTCCTGGGCTTAATATTTTTGTTGGTGTCTATTTATCCAATGGCTAAAATAGCATTTTAACCAGATGGTTGAGTTTGTGATTTAATAAGAATTATAGACTTATTATGTTCCTGCTTCTAAATCAAGATTGAATAGAACAAGAATTATTAATTATATAAAATAAGATAAAGTTATGAACAAAAATGTACTATCACTGAATAAATACATTGGCGACACTCACTTTTCAAAGTTCAATGTGATGATTTTACTGCAAATTGCAATACAGCTGACATAAATTCTGGTGATTGAATCATCTTAAAGTATCTAAAAGTTGATTCATTGACAGAGTGGGGGTAGGGGAAATTCCTTAGTAAAAATAATACTTTTTTTTTATGATGATAAGAACAAGAGATTTAACTGCTTCGGTGGCCGCGTGGTCTAACATGCTACTCATGTGTTGGATTAGACTGTCAAAGACGGGGAGATTGGAATTTGATCCCAGTCGGGTGCACTGATGGTGGTTTTTCCTAAATGGTTTTCAAATCTCCCTCTATACAAATGCGGGTGAATTTCCTCCCAATTAAACCTTCCTAATACCTAACCCATTAGTGTAATTAGTACATAGTACATAGGTGTACAACCTGAACGAACAGTAAAATGTGGTGCTAAAAAAAGAGAGGAATGTAAGGACATATATTTTTATCCCTCCAATAATCATAAGGTGGTGATGCGAGTGGCCGAGGGATGAAATGAGATTGTATTTGTGCTGGAATGAAGATGTGGGACTAAACCAAAGCACTCCGAGAAGACCGATTCTTAAACCACCACTCAGTGTCATGCTTCCAATATTCCGGTCAGTTATCAAATACAGATTTTGATGGGGCCAGGATCCAAACCATAAGTCTAAGACATTTCTTAGATCAGTGTGTGTGAAAAGAATCTTAGTCACAAATAGTAAATTGTTGGCAAATCACAAAAAGCTGTTCATATTTGTATGATGATATTTTTGGGAGGAAATAACCAATGAATGTTGTGCACCAGTGTTATCTGGAAGAAAAAAAACCTGAAAAATCATAGATAAAATTAAAAATAACGGGGACTGGCCAGTCACTTCGAAACAACTGTATCCAGCAAGACGTTTATTTCCCCTCTCTCACCTTACCTGCTCTTGCTGGGTCTCCTTCCCCCACTCTAAGTTTCGCGTGGCCAGCTAGTAACCGGAGCTGCAAGAGCGCGTCACCAGATGGATTTAAAATTACAAGAAAATGTCTGTCGTTTTTGGTAAATTCAGGCAGATTTTCAGCGGTGACTATATAATATTAATATACCACTTTGTTCAGAATTTAGTAATATATGTTTTTATGTATCTATATCCATGTTTCCAGTTGTACTTTTTTTGGAAAATTATGCTGAAAACACCCCATTTGACAATTTTTTTTAGGAAAAAATAATTAATAAAATACATTTTTTTAACACATAGAATCATTTCATAGTCCTTTCTTTTATTGGAGAAAAAATATTAAATTTATATCTCATATTCACGACTAGGTATAACCCTAGAACAATGCCTCCAAAATAAGTCACTTTATGACCCTATATAGGACTCTTAATCTAGTATGGTGATGAATAAAGCATATGCTTGTAAAATTAATTATGGCCGATTAGCGAAGCTTAAGAGATCAAAATCATATTTAAGTTACAGATATAGCCTCATAAAGTTTTATATCCGTTGTTAGCATGTGCAGATTTATAAGCACAATGGAGAAAATGTGTAAAGAAAAAGTTCCAAATTCCAGCAACTCAGGATCTTGTGGAGAATCCTTCAAGTAACTTTTGAGATCTTTCAAAAATTTGAGGCTTACATTTAGCACATCCATAAAAACTTGAAGTATTGTTTAAAAATCCAAACGCTCTTCTTTTAGTGCAGGCAGGTATAAAGTTCATTTATATACCATGAAATGTTGCACGGTCTAAAAAGCAAGATATTAAGTGGTATATTGTATGAATTTCATTTTCATTCCAGAAGCAAACAACAATATCCATCTGAGTCTTCTGAGCCACAATATGTATACTCTCATTAAATGAAATGCAGTAAAATGAGCATTTCTTAAACATATTTGCAAGCTAACTTTTGAAAAAAAGAACTACTAGTTCATACACAATGATATATCCAAGTTTATCTTTATGAATTTGGAGTCTGGGGGCAATATCACTATCGGAAAACATTAGTTTGACAGTGTCCTTCAGTTTTATCACAATTCACTCTTTGGAGTCACAGAAGACAATCTGTGTACACTGTCCTGTCCAACCAATCCTCCTAAAGAAGTTTCTGCTCTGAGCTTACTAATTTATTCTTATACACCAAGGTTACAAGATAAATAATAGCGCTCTGCAGAGTAATCACATCAGCCAAGCTTGTGAACTATACAGTTTTTTTGGGGGGAGTAGGAGGAAGGGGTGAAATGAAGAACACTACAAAGAGTGTACTGTGCCATTGGAATGCTAGTCTAGTACAAACAGTGATTTATTTCAGAGGGTTAGGGTAGAGACTAAGAATAGACATGGGAGACAAACATCCCCACTCCAAGGTCATATATCAAGTCAAATATTTATGTAGCATAAGAGACAGAACAGAGGGAGAGTAATCAAGGGGTGGTCAAACTAGAACTATCAGTATTGTTCAAATTATAGATATTAAGGGTTTAAAAATGCTCATGCAAACAGCCTTGCCAACATTTCACTCAATAAGAAGAAGATTAATACTTTTCCAGAATCTGATTTAAAATTCAAGTATATATCCAGTATTTCCAGTATCAAAAATATATTCAAGTACATATCCAGTATTGATATAAGACCACAGAATAGTACTAAGTTAGTTAATCAAACTTAAAATGGCCAGGAAAGTTGACCATTATGGAAATATTTAAGTTTTTAATAAGTTGGGAATGGGTATAAAAATGTCATTAGGTGTTGGTGGCCATTTCCAGTTGTTACCTTTCATTGTGTTCACTCAGAACTCTCCACAGTTCTTAACTTCCTTTATCTCCCCTCATTAGATTATATAGAATCAATCACCCACTTTAATTGATCCATCTTGAAGATTTGCTTTGATTCCTTTATAAGAAACGTTCAAAATAAATGAAGAAAAATCCCCACTTGGTAGCCTACATTCATGAAATAGATTCGAGACATACAATCCACTTTAACAGCATCTCTACAAAAAAAATTCTAGCCCTAAATGTGTATTTCTGTCTTCAATATTAGCTTGAGTTACAAAAATAGTATTCACACTTGAATTGCTGTTACACCCACCTTGGTGGCGTAGTTAGCTAACGCACAATTTTCATGTTAAGCTAGACTGCCAAGGACGGGGAGATCAAGGTTCGATTCTCGGTCGGGTGAACCGGGGGTGGTTTTTTTCTAAATGGTTTTCAAGTCTTCCTCCATGCAAATGCGGGTTCACTTCCTCCAAATTTAACCTTCCCAATTCCTAACCCATTAGCATAATTAGTACTTAAGTTTATAACCCGAATGGATAGTAAGACACAGTGCTAAATAAATAAAAACTACTGTTAGAAGCTATCACAAAATCTTCAGCACAAATTACAAGGCACTTCCTTTGTTTGACAGCACTCCAAACTTGGCATTTAAGAGCACCTTCAAAACCATCTAATGGGCCTTTACCATGAGACCTAGCAAAAAAGTTCTATGTTATTGAAAAGTTGTTTTTATCTGATAACACTTTAAAATCAGCAGTAACAAAACGATTTTTAAACTGGGACATGATCCCATCAGACCAAATAAATACCTCATTGGTACTTTTTGGGAGCATTTCTAAAATAAAGTCAATATAAGCAATAATAGTTTCTTTTGAATTAGTAAGATTATCTGAAGCTAGGACTATTTATTGGATGAAGGTTTCCTGAGTGCCAAAGTGCTTCAGTAAATAGGCTCATCTGTGATTGTTGCTCATGGGCACTTTTAATCTCATCTTGAGACAGAGCTGTATAATTTTCAGCAAAATCAATTTGAAAGAGTGCTTTGTTAGTAAATATTCCCTTCTCAGCAGATTGTCTAATTTCTTGAAAGTGTTTTGCTTGGGTCTTTTCACATTGCAGTGCTCAAGAACTGTGGAATGAGGCTTAAAATAAAGTTGATAAGTTCACTTGTAATTACCTCTTCTACTACTTTATTCAAACTCTCATCTTTCGAGTATTTCCATGATTACCATGTTATAGGCTTATGCTCTACAAAAGCTCCAATTATCTGTAAAAAAAACCTTTTTCGTCTTTACATTTTAAGCATTTATTTAACCAGCAGTTTTCTGTGTCATTTTAACAGGCTATTTTGTTGGGAAAGTCTCTACTATACATGGACATGTCCTTATTAGTATTGTTTAGAGAATCCAATGTAAGAATGGAGTTTTCCAGATATCTACATAAGCAGACATTGTGCAATAGTTTGCTACTTAAAAGCACATAAGAAGGTCTGAGCTGAGCAAATTTGCTTTTTCCATTAGAAATATTTGGATTTTCTTGAGTGAACAACTGATAAGTTTCAATTATAGAACGCATCATATGTCTTTTCTGTAATTTGATTTTATTTACACTATTATCTAAAAGTGTATTGACATCTTTGCTCCCTGGAGCTTGTCGCTCACATCATCCATAATGTAGAATTCCTTTACTTGCTTAACTGCATGAGAAAAGAGAACCAGGAGTGAAAAAACTTGCAGTGAATGCAATTTCAACCTTAAAATAAAAGAAATACAATATTATATTAAAAACTACTTGAATAGGCCTAATTTATTATTAAATAACCTAATAAATATATTGTTCACTTCCTAATCAGGTTTTTTTTAAGGACTCAGGCTTCCAAATTATGTCTAAAAATGTTTTCACACGAATTAGGCCCTAAATTGTAAAGTTATATAAAATAACTCATGTTCCATGTGACTCATGTTACATTAAAAAAAAAATTCCCATATATTCATTAGAAAAATTTAAGAATGACTTGTGGATTGTTTGATACTTTGCTAGAAATAAAAATTAAGTCCCAATTGGGAAATAAAATATTGAAATATTTAAATGTATTTAATTTATGGTTTTTTTTTTTGTAACTCAGGTTACATTAATATTCTGTGAGGTTAAATAAATAATGTAGCTTATGTTGGTTGTACATTCTTGGTGCTGAAAATGCCAGATTTTGGTTGAGGATGAACATTAAAAATTGGTAGCCAATAAACTAGTTTCATTGGATAATAGACATTAAAAAGTAAAATCTTACCTTCTTCAGTTTGAGATGAGCAGCAGCAATAGTTTCATACAGTAATCAATAAGAGGATGTCAACAGTCTTTGTTTGAATATGTAGCAATAAGCTGTAAGTGTTTACCAACATAAAAATGAAAAAATCAACAACAACTTTTGTTTTTTGAACTTCATGTCCCACATTGCATGGACTGGCCCAAATACTGAAAATACAAATTAATTTAAGTATCGCAAAATAAAAATTACAAAGCTCTTTAATTCCCTGAGATTAAATTTAGTTTATAATATACTATTTAAAAACTTAAAATTCATATTCTTGATGTACCAGTGGTGGTACACATGCCAATCTTTGCCATACTATTGAAGAAAATGTGAAAAAACACATGAATGAAATGATATATATACAAATTATTACAAAAATGTAATTATTATTACCCGATTCTTCTTTGATTGTTTGGAATGCTCCTTGGTTTCAGGATGTGATTCTATATGCCTCACCCACTCAGCAGGCGAAGTAAACATTTTGTGACAAAAATCACAACTTAATGGGGTATATTGGCTACTTCCATCCTCAGAATTAAAAATTTCCTGGAAATGAAAGAAGATCTATAGTACTTTTGTGAATAAATACTATTACAGAAATGAAAATATGAAATTTGGTTTATTAAAATACATTCAGCAATATTACTGTCAGGGAAAATATTTATATTAATGTAATCAACCTTAAAAGATTGTTCATACGATAACCTAAGGCTGATAAACAAATGACAAAACAACGTGAGTCAGATGACATTTGCATGACAGTCAAAAGTTTGGTGTTAAGTTTTTGAGAAAAACATATTTTAATCATGGCTCAAAAATAATATTTGTTAATACTTTTTTTTAAGTGAAACTGGCCCAAAAATATTTTCTCACAAGAAAATTATTTGAAAAATAATTGGATAGTACATCAAAGCTTATGGTTTCTTAGTTTTGCTCCTATATTCAGACACCTTAGCTCAATTGGTAGTGTGTCTGCCTACTGAGCTAAGGGTCCTGGGTTTGATTCCCTGCATGGCCGAAAATTTATCATTATTGGATGAAAATACGGGTTTACCCTTTCACATTGATAAATTGACAGCCAGAGACTGGATATTGTGACGGTCCTAGTACTATATATATAAGGCATATGAAGCTACTACAGGCCTAGTCAGCTGATAATGGAAAAATATATGACTTGAATAAAAAACTGAGCCAGGCGATAAGCTGGAAACAGTAATGGATGTAAAGTTTTGCTCTTATTGACCTCAATTTTGTATACCTTTTATAATATGTGCTATGATCAAAGGAGGATATGTAATCCTCTTATCTATAAAGTTATCCAGTCCAGTAAAAAAAGCTAAACACAAATTTTAAAAAACTTATGTACTTAAACCAAAATTAAAAATTAGTCCCAAATAATAACCTAGTTTTGTTTATACACGTAACTCGTCATCAATGACTAAATCAAAAGGATAGGATTAAGTAGGGTACAGTAATTAAGGGCAAATACATAGGATTATATGATTGGAAATAAAATGAGCCATTACTTTTGGAATGAAGCACATGGCTGGAATTTAGTCCAGGCATGGCATTCACATTACTCGTTTCGCCAGCCTTGCTGATACATACCAGAATTATTAATTCTGGATTAACAGAAGAGTAAATATTTCAATAATGAACAAATTTAAGTGAAATAAGAATACAAAATACAGTGCATTACCTTCTTTCAAACTATGCCTGGATCAATATAAATATGCTTGTTTCCATTTTAAAGCATATTTCGGTACTATGTTTCGATGCATATGGGGAGTAATTTGGATTGTACTCAGTTTATTATTTTGTGAAGGTTGGAGAAACAGGATTATTTGATGGATCGATTGAAAACAATTGGTACTAAGTTTGAAATGTTTGGATATGTTCATCATTGGTTGGATTTGAAAGTTTGTATCAATTAAAATTATGTGTATATTAGGATCACAGATGGACTATCATTTTCAATTTTGAGAATTGTGTATTTACTGTGCCTATTCTTAATTCTTAACTGCACACTAGTGCTAAGTGTAAAAACAGTCACAAGCTACCACAATTACTTTCACGACCAGCCTGTATAAGACCGTAAGGAAGGAACAAAACAAGTAAGGTTGGCACGAAGATAATGTTATTTAAATTATAGTTGTAGTAGTCAACAAAAACCTATGTATTCAAATTATTATTTAATGATCAAATTCTTTCCATTATTGAAGTTAAAATACATAATCAATAATGTGAGAGTGGCCGTCAACAAAGTTATCAATTATTGTAGTTTACATTGCCAAATTCCTTGCTCTGTAATAGAAGACAAATTCATAAATTAATGTAACTATTTATTGACATTAACTATTTGCACAGTTTGTTGATTAAATTTATTTAAAACAGAGCTCCTCACACAAATAGATGAAGTGAAGTTCCAAAAAGGGCTTAAAAATAAATGACTATTGACACCCGAGTCACAAATGAGAGTTCATCATTCAAGAGAATTATGAGCCCTCCCTCGCCCAATTAAGGTGGGTATTTAGGGGACGCGATAAAAGGTCAGTTTTTTTTTGCAGTTTTTATAGCAAAACATTTTTTGGTCAAAATAAATCAAATATAGTTTCCAGTACAAACATAAGTTTAATTTTCTTCCCATGGGGATAGAAAAAGTGTTTGAATATTTGTCAAGGAGTCCTGGAATCTAATGACAACTTTTCCTCTTTATTTAAAAAGTTTGTCACCTAATGCCGTTATGCTCATGACAGATGTTCAAGAACTGTTGATATTACCATGTGAATAAAATTAAACTATGCTTGTACTGAAGCAATATATAATTTATTTTGACCAAAAAAAGGTTTTGCTATAAAAACTGCAAAAACACTGGTCTTTTCTCACGTTGCCTACATCCCCACCTTAATATGCAATTTGAAATGGCCCAGGAAAACACTTCCATTGGTCACATGCTTTAAACATGAACCTATCAAGTGTTCTGCTGAATTGTTAGCCCAACGTGGGAAACAACCAATTTTACTTAAAACCTTTTATGCCCGACGACTCTCACCTCCTTTAGGATGTGGGTGATCTGGTAACTGTCTATTCCACCGTCGGAAATTACTCTTGCATCCCAGAATTCCTTTAAACATCTCATTTTGACAATGGTTAATAAAAGTTGCAGCAGTTGCTTATTATTTAAATATATTGAAAAATGACATCTGGATGTGTGAAACAAACTTGGGACATTTGGCTTAGCATGCTAATGCTCTACCACTGAGCTATCCAGGGACTCTTCCCTTTTCAGTCAATCTTCACTAATATTTTAAGGTATAATCTGTGATGGACATGTGGATATCATCAGCTACTAAGATATCACAGCCACCGGCGACTCGGTTATGGCTTCATGTTGCCAATAGTATAAAATACATTGCATAGTCCAAGTAAATCAATATGACTAGATAAAAGGTTTACATTATGTAGCACATACATACACAAGATAAATTTTAGACTAGCTATTTAATTTCATTAAATCACACTCAAAACACTTAGTCCTGATATCAAATATGTCAAGTTTGCCTAAGAAATTTATTATTTCATCTTGTAATGTATATTGGTCTCAGCATAGAACAGTATAATGAGATATTTTATTTATTTGAGGTACTTAATGTGCACTTTCTGAACTGGCTGATTATATCCTCATACAAGATTTTTCTATGAGCAAGAGCAAAAGGACCTACCAATTTTGCCGGGAAAGGTATGTGAACACACCTTTCAGAGTTATTTTATATGCCACAATTGACATGGGCCCAACAGCTTTACTTACCCTCCGAAGGAAGTTGTGCTACAGATTTTTATCGCTCAAGAAAAATCTGTTGAGCCTGGTTGGGTATGAACCCATGAGCATCAGGTCTTGAGACGAGCACTTTATCCCAAGACCACCTAGGTCGACAATAAGATATTAAACAACTATATTTTAATCAAAGAAAAATTTAATGCAAATAAAGATTAACATCCCGAATATGAGTTTATAGTAAGTATCTTTGATTTACATTGTAGAGCATGTCACAATGCTTACAAAAAATAATTTTGTGATTACTCTAGTATCAAAGTTATTCTAAACATGAAGGGAAACACATGGAAATCCTGCATCCATATCCATTGAACTTAGAGCTGTACTCAACATTAGTCCACAAGGAGTGGCAGTTTGTCTATAATATCAATAATATTCAAACTATATCCCAGCTACCTTAACTTTGCATTCCACTGTCAGGTGCTGTATTCTGTGCGATGGTGACTTGATTTTTTCCCTCTTACCCTTTTATTCCTTTCACTTTTAGTTCACATTCTTTCCAAAAGCAGTTGTTATGTAGCTGTGTAGTACCGAAGTCAGTGAGCTGGTAACATGATGCGTCCCTCCATATCTCCTCCATTCTTTCACTCTTGGTTCACATTTGTTCTGCATGTAATGTTAACATGGCTGGATAGTATAGTTATATTTTATCAATAAACTAAATATATATAAACAACAAACCTCAGCATTAGCAATGAAACATGTTGTTGGCAGCGTTGGCCCAAATTTCATTATTTATCATTCCTTCCGGACACATTGCAGACATCGAGCAGGGGTTATTAACCTGGGGTTCACAACCCTAAAGGGGCCAGTGGATATATTTCAGGAGGGCTGTGAACTTGTAGGATCAACATTCTTCATAATGATATATCTTTTTTTTAAAGATTGAACTTTAACTTGCATTTATTTTAAACATATTGTCTTGTTATTTAATATGTTGATAAAGAAGCAATTATACCACTATTTCACTTTTTTAAATATTTTGATGATTGTATTTCAATATACTTGTTATCCTTTGTAATCCTATTGCATTTAAAACCAGGTGTCCATAGGCTTCACCAGATTGACCAAGGGGCCCCTAGAACAAACCCTAATCTGGGTGATGTACACTTTTGAAAATTGATCATTTCTTATTAAGTTAAAACTAATAATGCAACAAAAATAGCGCTGCTCAGATGTGAGGAATCAGTTAAGACTTATTTATATTTTAATGAAGAACTAATAGTTTAATTAAACAATACTCCATTAATTACTAAAGATTGTGATAATTCAATAAAAGAGGGTTTTTTTCCATCCATTACTGTTGCCAGCCTGTGGCCTGGGTCAGTTTTTTATTCAAAACATATTTCCCACTATCTTCTTGCTAGGTTTGTTGTAGCTTCATGTCTTATAACCTAACTTAAGACTAGGACAGGCCCCACATCCAGTCCCTGGCCAATAATTCCTCACTGTGAAAGGGTAAACCAACATTTCACCTATGATAAATTTTTCAGCCATGCCAGGAATCAAACCTGGTACCCTTAGCTCTGTAGACAGAACTAAGGTGTCGGATAGAGTATACATCTTAGAAAGATTAAATTTCAAACTTCATTGGAAAATAGTCAACTTTGAAACTGGGAATAAATTATCAATATTTATTGTAGGCTGTAGGCTTCAGGAAAATGTTTAGGGATGGTTGATGGGAGCACTATATAGCAGTGATTTTCTAAAGGGGGTTTGACTAAACACCACAATCAATGGAGCTGAGAGGTGTCCAGACATATTTGTAACATTGAATGCTTCTATTAGCAAATTATAGTATAATGATTTTTGTGGCTTTGAGTGGAGGTGTAAAAAATTTAATTAATATGGATTCGTCAGAAATAGTTTATCGTGGTAGAAACACATTTATATTCATTAATTTAATTTTTGTTTCTTTTATTAGCATCAAAATATTCTGCCTATTAGATCAAACTTTGTATAGGTTCCTTAATATTCTACTATCAGGCTAGGGACAAAATTATATAGTTATTTCACTTATAAAGGCCTTGCAATTTGATTTCTAACGCTAGAATTTAACATTTAAATGCATATACAAGTTTTTTTTAATGCATCTTAACCAAAATAATGAATTTTTATTTCCAGTTCTACCTTTTTAAAATGAATACACACAAGAATGTCCCAAGCGATTGATAAGGTGTAGGAGGCCAGCCATTAGAGCTGCCACCGAGTATAAGTACTTAATTGACATTTCATTCTTATTCTAGGATATTTAACAAATGCATTAGTTAGGTCACAAGAGATACAATTCATATAGGCTAATAATAAATAAATATTATGAGTTTTATAATCCACTAAAATCTTACCTGACTAATGATATTAACATTTTAGTATTTAAAACATTATAAAGGTAGGTTAGCATGATGTATCTACCTACTTCATGATCTAATATGCATTTGTGTGTGTGTTTTTGTATGTTTATATATATATATATATATAAATTAAAAAATTTAAACAAATCTGATGAAACAGTGGAAATATACCTAAAACCCGCTTAGAGGCCACATGGTCTAAGGCACTACTATTGCAATATATTAGACTGCCGATGATGAGATTGTAGTTTTTGATCCTGATCGGGTGTACTGAGGGTGGTTTTTCTTAAATGGTTTCAAACTCACTCTATCCACATAAATGTGGGTACAATTGCTCTTAATTCAACCTTCCCCATCATTAGCTCATTGGTAAAGATTACACAAGGGTACCACCCGAATGGGTAGTAAGAGGCATTGTTTAAAAAAATGTATATAATGGAGCAGTTTCCAACCTTTTGCAGGGTTTAACCCCTATTTTTATCTTTGAGAGCATCGCGACCCCTTGATAACTTACAATCATTTATAAATTAGTTTTTTTACTACGTCTTACTACCTGTTCAGTTTATCCGCATGTAGTAACACTAGTGAGATAGGTAGAATTTAGAGAAAGTGTACACTTAACATAATTGCTTGAAGGAAGAGGAAGGAACTGTTCAGGAAAAACCATCGCCAGTACACCCAGCCGGGATACAAATCCTAACTTCCTTGTAACCGACAAACCAAATCAAACGAGTGTGATTTAGGAACACTGACAGAGTTAGATAAGACACAAGATTGCTCTAGTAAACTGACTCAATGAGCACACCGACAGAGTTGGATAAGGAGTACACTAATAATTATTTTTAATCATTTTAACCACTTTCTGTTTGAATTATACATAGGCCTACAATTATTGTAACCACAAAAGTTAAAGTATATAAAACTATAACCTCAAAAAGCATTGCGACCCCAAATGAAACACGCCGCGACCCTCAGGTTGGAAACCACTGACATAAAGTAACTTTTCACAATAATGAAATAAAATAGAGGAGTGTTCACTCTAACTTCTTCTCAGTTCTGTAGTGTGTTTTTTTATTTAAACAACTATGAGGGGTGATTTTTAAATAAGGACCATTTTGCAATAAAATAGAGACTAATTATTTTTTGGTATTTTTTAAAATCCGATTCTACATACCTTCAGCTACTTTTCAACATAGTTTCTGTTGTTATTTAAACATTTGTCGTATCTTGAGACAAGTTTTTGTAGACCCTTGTCATAGAAGCCATTCCTGAACCGTTGTTTTCACTTCGTCATCGGTGTGGAAATACTTGCTGGCGAGGAACCTTTTCAGATGCAGGAAAAGATGGCAGTCACTAGGCATAAGGTCAAGGCTGTAGGGAGGGGGGGGGATCCAATTGCTGCCAGCCGAAAGATTCAATGACAGCTTGCGTTTGAGCATCAGAGTGGGGTCTCGCATTGTCATGAAGCAACAACACTCCAGCAGACAGCAGGCCACAGAGTTTATTCTTGATTGCGCGGCAAAGTTTCTTCGAGGTCAGACGATATGCAGCTGTGTTTATTATTGTCAGTGCACATGCTCAAAAGAATGAACGTGCGGGATATCAAAACCAACGAAGTGAAAACGTCAGTTCAGAAATGGCTCTCCTCGCTGGCGGAAGACTTCTATGATGAGGGTCTACAAAAACTTATCTCACAATATGACAAATGTTTAAATAACAATGGAAACTATGTTGAAAAGTAGCTGAAGGTATGTAGAATCGGATTTTAAAAAAACATGGGTAATTCCTTTTTTATTGCATACCGATCCTTATTTAAAAAAACACCCTTCTTATAATAGTTTGGTTTACAATGGAATATCATAAGTCAAGGTTTCCATTTTTCAATTCTAATAAAATACCACTTTGGGAACAGAGGTTAGACAACGTGACTAGTGATGCAGGTGGTATAGCTTCTTAATGACTTTTCACTAACCTAAAATATAATTCGTATGTTTAACTTTTAAAGGCATATTATACTGTATACTATATTTATGTTACAGTCTCATCAATATATAATCCAAAGTGAAACTTGATTAAATATTTTGCAATAGGAACCACCAAGTGTTAAAGTTTGGGGGTATACTACATCCTAAAATCCACATAGAGCGATAAACATTAAAAAAAGATCTCTATATATTCTAAGTAATTTAACACCATACTTACAGGCTTTATCGTTATTTCAGTATGCATTGGATCCTTAGAACAATGTTCTTCAATTTCCTCAACATCTAGAGGTTCCCATTCAGGCTCTTGCTTAACAATCTGCTTAAAATAATTGTTTTTTTCTATTTGAATTTCAGCCCTAGAATCTGAACTCACTATATTTTTTGACAATGTATTTTGTTTGAATAAGGTATTCACTTTGTTTGTAAATTGTTCTTTTACATCATTACTTATAATGTCATTGTTTGATATAGTTTCTAAATTGTTTAACAAATTTAGAGAATTATGTTTTGATACACAATCATCTGACCGATTTTTATCTACACATGGACTTTTAATAGTGTCATTTTTACCAGTTTCACACTCAAATGATGGTATACACAAATTAGTGTCAAAACTGGTTGATGCCTTAAAATCTACTTGCACACTCTGCTCAATATCTGAGATGCACTGAGGTATATTCTGTCTTTTCAATGTGTCTTTTAATTTATTATCCAAATTTATTGATTCAGTACTTATTTTTTCTCGAGACAAACCCTTAATTTCTAATATGCGTGCTGCCTTTAAAACATAATCAAGTTCTTCATAGCCAACAGTAGCTTCTCCAGTATACATATACTGAATAAGAATGTTTAAAATTTGATGGTTAATTTCTGAAGGGAGGACAACGATTGGGTGGCTATTGCTCGTTCTTGTGCAAATGGTATGCAAGAGGTGATCCAAAAAAGAACTACAAGCTGATAAAACAATACGATGTGCTAAAATTTGTTGTCCATCTACAGTAACAAGTGTGATATCAGTGAAAGAATCAGTATGGAGTAAAGTTGCGACTGTTGAATATAGATGAGTTCCATAACTGTGCCATTTAAGATGGTAGTTTTCTGCTGGAAAATCAGCCATGTCGTTTCTATAAAAAAGAAAAATATTTCATCTTTATGATCATAAGAATGTGAGCAAAACATAATGGTACAGTGAACCAAATATGAACATTTTTCCTTTTAGAATTATTTTAATACAATATACTATAGCACATAGCTGCCAACACTTGAAAGGAAAAATCAGTCTATAAATTCAGAAAAATATACTTTCTTGTTTATATTTACTAGTGAGTGTACAAATATAGCTTTCAATCTATTTAAGATATAGATTTTTCACCTTTGTACGAAATTGTCAAAAATATGTAGGATTAAAAAACAGTTTATTTTCTCCATAAACAAAACACATTATTACAAGTGATGTACACTTTACAAAATATGGATTGCCATGGCAAAAATAAGCTTTTAAATATTAATGTTAATTTTAAAATATTTTGTAAAAAATCATAAATTAATCAACGATACCATAAAATAATAAAAGACGTTACATTTTAGTTCATATTACAAAAAAATCTGGGAACGTTGGCAGCTCTGATAGCAAGACTGAAGGGAAAATTAATTTACTAATGTTAAAAATGTGTGATATAACGGTTAAGTTATTTGAAACATTAGTAAATTAAGGATACCATGAATACTGAACTACATGCTTAGGTAATAAATAATATGGTTGATTTTGTGTTTACAGAGTAGTAGAAATAATCTATTTTCCCAAGGCCTAGCACATTATTAAGAGGTGAAAGTTTTGTTTTATTTCCAATATTAATCAAAATGTATTAAATACATCTGGACGAATTGAGGAAATTAGTTTTAAAATTTAAATACTTCACTTTCTATCATAAAAGTTAAGTTAGATATTCTACTTATGCAACTCTGCTTGAAATTACTGTTTGTTCCTACTATAAATTACCAGAAATGATTGTGAAAATTCCTATTATGTACAGTCAAATAATGCAAGACAGCAAAATAATTTAATGAGAATTAACAGTATTTGTAAGAGTAATGGGAAGGATTGCAAAGGAATGGACAGAATTTGTACCGGCATTGGTGGCTGGACAATACAAAGTATGGTACTTTGTGCATACAAGGTAAAGGCTGCCATGCCAGGTGCTTAAACAAGGCCCGGTACCAGGAGCAAAGTGCAGGCCCTCCTCTCTTTGCACTACCTGACTTATGTTTGTACCTTTTAAAAAAACCTTTTTGACAGTTTTAAAAACCAAAAGCATTATACGCAAATTAATACATAAATGAAGACCAAAATGAGGCACACATGATAAAATATTTAAATTTAACTCAAAGTTGAATCATTGCCCAACTCTCTTTAGGCGCGAAATTTAATTTCTATACAAAAATAATAGACTAGCTGTATTCGGAGAACAATAACATAGCTTTCAATTACCATCCTGGTATCTATATCTGTAAGTTTCTCCCCAGGAAACCCCCAGAGGTGGGCATGAAATACACTAAGCATTACTAATGAATAGGCATTTTATTTCATTGCTTGCCATTCATATTTTATTTTATTTTATACTTTATTTTCTTCCATCTAGGCCCACTACAATTTTTTAGACTTGTGAACCTGGACGTTTTGGGCCTAGTACCATGGTACCAATTGTCCCCTCCTCATGGCACACCTGGATAGAGAGAGGCATGTGCATGTCTTAGTTACCAACTCCATTATGTGACATCAGGGTTGAGAAATTTAAGAGTAGTTCACAGTTTTTAGCACAATCCAGGAACAGTAGAGTTGTGATAAAAATGCCCCATTGTGCAGTTTATTGTTGCAACAATATTAACAAAAACAATAACATGTTAAAAGATACCAATGTTTTTTGTATTAATTAAATTACTACAGAATATAAATTTAAAAAGGCTTGATATATTGTAGGTTATGTGGCCAAATGTTTACCAATGAGCACCTAGCTCTTGTAATAGATTTAAAATGGATGGAAAGAATCAGACCTCCAAAACTAAAGTCACTAGTTTTCTATTGGTGACCATAAATTACTATCTTGTGAGTTACTTTCCTCCCTTTTATTTTATATAATTATTGTTCATTTATTGCCTTTTGAGGCATACCATCGAATTATTTTTAGACACACAAGGTTGTTTTTGTACTTACTCAAGTTTGGCTTTACTTAATAAATCTTTTTAGAATGAAAATATGGAAATATTAAGATTTGTTGAGCGTTGTCAAAGTGCCATAATTGGTATTTTAATAATATTTATCCATTTGTATTATAATAATATTTATCCATTTGTATTGTAATAATATTTATCCATTTGACATTCAGATATTTTTGTTACTTACTATAACCGTCGACCAGCTAAACTTGCTGGATACAATTATGTCAAAAGATGGAGTCTTAGAAAGGTTTAAGCTGACTAAAATGTATGTAAATAGTAAGTATGAAACAAACAATAATTGAACTCTTTCACTGCATTCAAACAGATAAATACTTTTAAAGTTTCAAAAACCTACTTGGATATTTATCAAAATATAGAAAATAGTTTTTCAATTAAAAACATAAGTTTTTTTGGGAGAACTGCAACTTTAAACAGAATAAAAATTTAGATGAAACCTAGGAAAACAGTTTAGATAAAATTAAAATTTAAAAAATATAACAAAAATTGTTTTGTTAACAAAGAAATATCTATAAAATATACTTTATTTAGGGCCAATTTCTCCAAATAAAAACTGATCGCATATAAGTATTGTAGATCTCATTTAACTTTGATCCATGGGTTGGACTTCAATTCGTTTACCGAACAAAATTTTGGACATGGCTTAGTTTAAACTTTGAAACATTGCGTTGGCTGCCCTGTTTGTGTAATTTTGCTCAACAGGTCATCATTTGTTCATGTTTTAACAAGAGCTGTTGTCAAAATCAACTTGTAGGTTATAGGGGACGGCTGTTTATATATTTATTATTCTAGTGTGTTGTTTTTGTTAGGAGTTTTTTCTTTTATCATGGAAGGTAAGACCAAGATCATCAGTGAGAAACAGGCATCAAAGAGAAGTAGAAAATTTACTGTATCGGAAAGTGATTGTCTGTTGAAGCTTCTTAGGGAAAAAATCTGTGTTATCAAATGCAAAAAGATAAATCAGGTTATACAAAATGAAAATGACTCAGGTCTGGATATCAAAAGAGACACAGTTCAACCAATAAAGTGGAGTATATTATAGAGACTGGGAAGTCCTTAAGGGATAATAAGATAATCTTAAAAATGAGTCCAAAAGGAAATGGGAAAATGACAAAAAGTACTTTTGGGCACAGGAGGATGGCCTAACCTACCTGATTACAGTAATGATGCATCACAAACACCTTGGACAGTAATAGAAAAAATGCCCTTACAATTACGGTACAATTCTACAGCATCTTCACCAACCGACTGGATCTTGATGTGTGTGCAATCCTAAGCAACCACAGTTTGGAAAACGAGCTTTTCTATAAGAATCCAGCTTCACCTTATGAAGGTCTTCTAGATCAGTGAGCATACAAATGAATTGAGGGCATAAATATGCTAACAATAAAGACACTTGTCTTACAATCTTACAAGTTGTTGAATAATATGCATCTCTGTATTCACTGACGTTGATCAGAAAACTTCCTGAAGCATAAAAGTATTTTGCCATTGCTCTATTCTTGGTAGTCTTAGATTTAATGCCTTATTATTTCAATGTCATCATCTTCAACTTCACTCAAAATCATCTCTCTTCCGATTTCTAGGTTTAAAACATGTACACACAATGCTGTAAGCAAAGTTTTTGGATAACCTGGATTGTTTAAACTGTATATGAAGTTTAAACTATCTCACATAATCTCACTCAGCCCTGGTTTAGGCAGCATAAATATTTTGGGGAAAAGTATTTGTGGTTTAAGCCATGGGTTAAACTTCTTGCCGAGTTTAAACATAGTTGGGGAAAGAAGGCCTCAGAGTTTCTTGAATTGGTATTTATTCTTAAAGTTATTGTCACCCATATTACATTTTCAATAGCGTGCTTCAGTGGCCGCACTGTCTAAGGCGTCACTCTTGTGTTAGACTAGACTGCCGATGACGGGCTGATCTGGGTTCAAATCCCGGCTGAGTGTACTGAGGGTGATTTTGCCAAAATGATTTTCAACTCTCTCGCTCTCTCTCTCTCTCTCTCTCCATGCAAATGCGGGCACACTTCCTCTAACTTAATCTTTCCTCATCTCCAACTCATTAGCGTAATTAGTAGGTACATATGTGTATAACTTGAAAAGATAGTAGACATAATGCTAATATATTATATTATATTATTTATATATATTTTATATATTTTTACAAATATTTAAAATCTTATATATATATATATATATATATATATAAGATTTTAAATATTTGTAAAAAGATAGTATTGTTAATTTCAAGTGTAAGACTAAATATATTAATATGCAGCTATGCAAATTTTGTGCATCTTAAAATTAGGTTGGATTTTCTGACAATCAATAGCAGGTCTCAACTATTTGACAAGAGCTCAAAGCAACATTTTCGAACAAATTGAGTCTCATTTTACCACTCCCTTCTCATCATCAAATTACCCTTATTAATGATACTATTTCCAAGTCCTAGAAACAAATACAAAATACTTGAATTAAAAATCAAAAGTATCAAAAATTGAAATGCATAAAATTTGTTTCTTTTTAATCGTTTTTATCTTTTCATCACATTAGTATAGCAATAAACATTAATTTAATCATATTTTTAATGTCTTACTATCCGTTTGGGATATCTGTATTTAATTACACTAATGGGGTAAGCATAAGAAAGGTTCAACTTAAAGGAGATGTAACCAAATTTGCATGGGGAGAGTGGAAAACTTCGAAAAAACTACCCTCAGTACATCTGACCAGTATTCAAACTCCAAATAATTGGCAATCCCTTCTATTGTGAGAGTTATGCCTTAGACCAGTGTTTCCCAAACTGTGGTACACTAATCAATGAGCTATCCAGGAGTCGGCCCGTTTCCAGGGTATTCTTCACACAATTTTTAAGGCTGAATTTGTGAGAGACATGTGGAAATGGTCAGCTACATATATGTGTTCAATTAAGATCACGAGCTATTCGATAACACAGCCACCTTCAACTCGGGAGGGCTTTATGCTTACAGTTATAGCTGCATCTAGATAACATATTCTTTAATATGAAAAATGACAACTAGACACGGGAATTGAACCCAGGAACTTTGGCTTAGTATGCCAATGCTCTAACTAATTAGCTATCCAGGAGTCTTCCTGTGCTCAGGGTAATTCTCTACTCATATTTTAAGGCAGAGTCTGTGATGGAGTGCGGAAATCATCTGTTGCGTAGCCCTATATGTGATCAATTAAGATCACAAGCTATCAAATTGTGCAGCCACCTTCAGCTCAGGAGGGATTCATGCTGTCAATAGTATAATAGCAACTGTATAAATGCGCATATCATGAGGGATTGAATACAAAGCTATTATCTAATTATTTATTAGTTACGGTTAGAGCAGTATTTAAATATAATATATTTTTTAAATTTAAAAATGACACCTGGTAGCTTGTGATCTTAAATGATCATTCAAATGTAGCTGACAATTTCCGCATGTCCATCACAGACTCTGTCTTAATAGTTTAGTGAAGAATGACCCTGGGCATGAGATGTTTCCTGGATAGCTCAGTGGTTAAAGTATTATTGTAATAAGCCAGAGGTCCTGGGTTTGATTCTTGTGTCCAGGTGTCATTTATCAATTTAAATAATAAGATATTTAGATGCACCTAAAACGGTGATTTGCAAATTTTTTAGCTTTGCTATTTAATCCATCATAATACTTTTTGTTTAAAACAAGTGAGTAGATATATTGGTGTCATGAAAACAAAGTATTGATAAGCAAATATGCAAGAAAACAAATCAATTAAATTATACAACGTATGATCCAGATTATTATCAGAGGTTAACAGGACCGAAGCAGATTTGGATAGCCAGAAACTCTGATAATATGGAAGATTATAAAATACACTAATCTAAATAGGAACACACTAGGCTCTACAACTTAAAAAATAATCACAACAAATGAATACGTTGAAACCATAGCATCCAGTTGCAGACAAGTGACTCGACTCAGTCAAGTGGCGGACAATAATATTCACAGCATTATTACGTTGTGAACACCCTAAGGATTGAATCACACCATTTCATCCGTGAGTCAGCATGCTCTTCAAGTCATCTTGGAGCCTGCTGGATTAGGGAGCCCGCACTCATGAACAAGTCATGCTAAAAGAGGTTCACCTGGTCTCCGCCAGTGATGACACCATCGAAAAAGATGTCTCCAATTGGTCTACTAGAAACCACCAATCCGCTAATTCCTGGACGCTGAGTGAATAGGGAAGAAAGTTTTCAGAACCGAAAAAACTATGTGAACTCTAGTAAATTATGGATCTCTGTGATTTCATTGGCTAGAACTGTGGGCACACTTTAGGGATATAACCAGGCCTCATCTGAGCAAAAATTGAACACTCGCTTGCCACCTTGGACCGACGACGTGATACTTCCTGTATTCAGCATGTAAGCTATACTGAAAATTGAAAAATTACACTTGGACACGGGAATCAAACCCGGGACCTTTGGCTTAGTACGTCAATGCTCTAACCACTGAGCTATCTAGGATTCGTCCCGTGCCCAGGGTCATTCTTCACTCATATTTTAAGGCAGAGTCTATGGTGAACGTGTGGAAATTGTTGGCTACAAATGTGTGATCAATTAAGAATCACGAGATATCAGATAACGCAGCCACTGACTTAGTTGTTGGCTTTATGCTGCCAATTGTACAATCATAACTGTACGAGTCTCCATATCATGTTGGATGATTAAATAGCAAAACTATTATTTTTGTAAATTACGGTCATAGCCGCATCTAGCTATCATATTCTTTAAATTGAAAAATGAAACCTGGACACAGGAATTGAACCAGGGACCTATGGCTTAGTACGCTTTGCAGGGGGCGGTTCCTTTGAGATCTTAATGTTGTCAGTCCAGTCCTAATGGAGCCTTGTGTAAGTGTGCTGGATGTAAAACTATTAGTTGATGTGCAATAGCTTTTTCATTTGGATGGTTAATATAAATATACAGTAGTGAGCCATCTACAAGAAATTTGTCTGTTGCAAAAGAGAGCAAAGTGTGGACGCCACAGAAGATTATATAGCACATTAATAGGCTATAGGGTATATTATACATTAAGATTTGGCTGTGCATTATTGCAGATTTTTTAAAGATATTTGTTCCTGCGTCACTTAGGCGAGTTTGGTTTTGAATTGTTCTTTAAAACAAAGTTTTTCAAAAAATTTTAATCTAGTATTGATCATTGGATTCCCCAGAATTTTGTAATTTTAGGGTTTAAAAGGAATTGGCCTATAAGGCCTATAGGTTTTGTGTCGATATTTTTCTCTTTTTTAGAAAGTAAAAAGTGAAATAAATCAAAAGGGTACAATATTGACAGGCTAACTTCATTTAATCAAGTATGCTATGTCAACTATACTTTGTTCCACACTACACTCTAATATTCATAGGAAGAAACGATGTTCTTAAAAAAATTACTACATTATTAGTGTTATTTTATTAGTCATATATATCACAAGTGACATATTATATGACTTTACTTGAAAGTAGATTTAGTATTGTTTCTTGCTTTCAGATAAGGAAGGCTCTTACTATCAAAATTGGACTGTAAAATGTGTAGGCCTATAGAAAACAAAGTTACCTATAGAAATACGCTTTCTTTAATCCTTGATAAACACTTTCAGTATAAGAAAATTTCCTGCTTCGACAAGTGACAGGTAGTCAGTATATTAAGGTGGGTGGTCCATGTGTCCATTAAACCCTTATCAAGTGGTCCACTTGTGGGAAAAGTTTGAAAAACACTAGAATGGAAGGTAAAAACAAAATTAAATTTTCCATAATATTTTAATATGACAAAGAAATAATTTGAAGAATCCAGCCCTTTTTTTTCCAGTGAAATCGTCATTTTAAATTAACGAAACCAGTTCATTCCCATTACAAAAGAATAATGTAACCAATATTTAAGAAATATATATAAACAGCCACCTTCACCTTACAGTATTGAAAGGATTTAGCCTAAGTTATAAAAATGTTTATAAATATAAACCATCATAATCATCAACTGTTTCCAGCCTGTGGCTAGGTCAGTTTAATATAGCTAAATATAAACCTTAGTTACATAATAAGCTGGGGCGGATGTATGCATAGGCCTTGTAGGCACGTGCCTACGGTGGCAGATTTTAGGAGTAGCAAATTTTGAATGACGAAAAAAATAATACATCTCTTTTTTTGCCAGTTATAATAATTTTATTGCTTCATGGTGTGTGTGATTGTTGTGGTTTGCTGTATCTGTATACCAACATTACAGAATATCACCTTAATTCACTGACATTCGCCTAAAATGAAGTCACTTATTCGATAAAAGGGATTTGTCTGGCATCGTTGACCAGTTCGCTCAACAAAAATCGAGGCAAAAGATACTATAGACTATTTTCTTATTGAGTACATGCTAATATTTTATCTGTCGTAACATGTTCTACAGTCTACTAATGCAGACTTTATATTTTTAAATTATATAATATTTGAATTTGTGTGTTGTGATAGTGTAAGAGTATTTATTTCAATTCTTTAGGTATTTGCTTAGATTCTTATTACATTTAAAACCACACTATAATGAATAATAAAATAGTGTAAACACTTTTTATCTGTCATTCCACCTATAGCACTTGTGTATGTGTTGGTGTAAGACCAGATGGTAGGGGGGGAGTGGGGACTTAGAAGGTTAAAAATTAAGGTAAGAAAAGTGGGCAGCAAATTATCTAGTGCCTATGGGCGGCAGAGTCGTAAATCTGCTCCTGATAATAAGGGTAGAGAATGTTTATGGTTCTTTTAGAGAAAATATTTTTTACTAAAGAAAAGTATTTTCATGTGGTCCACAGGACACAGTAAAGGGGCCCTTACTAAAATATGTTGATTGGTTGGTTAAATTTTTTTTTTTAGCACTGTGTCTTACTAACCCTTCGGGTTATATGCTTGTACTAATTATGCTGATGGTTTTAGGGACTGGGGAGGTTATATTTATAGGAAGTCCTTGATTACCCTAATTATTTTTTTGGAAGGATAGGTTAAGCTTGTTTGATTATTTTTATTATTATAAATAGCCTATATATATATATATATATTTTTTTTTTACCCCTTTATTAGGACCTACCTTTATCAACACATAGTGTAGTAGATATTTTCTTCAGTTAATATTAATCAAACTCTCACACATAGCTTTATTTAACCCTGTTACAAAAACTCAATTAGGTAACTTAACTATGAAAAAACTTTTAAAAAAAACCTAATACACTAAAATACTCGTTATATTTAATCATAATAATGAGATAAAAAATATTTTGTGTTTATAATAAAAATGTAATCAAACAAGCTTGACCTAACATTTCCAAATAAAATAATTAATCAACCAAGCCTAACCTAACTTCCAAGGTATATTATAATTCAATTAGAATACAATTTCGGATGGATTAATACATTTAAATAATAGTTATTTCCATACAAAGTTGTTATGTGTCTATTTTGATTAATAGGATTTAATTAACTAATTATTTAGCCAACCAATCAAAATATTTTATTGGGTAACGCTTTTTTGTATTATGAAATAAATAGTATTACAAGGTAAGAAATTTTTTGAGAAAAATATTTTCTCAAAATGAACCAGAAAAGTTCTCTACCTCAAAATAAATATAAATTGGCGATTAGTGGTAACTAAATACACATTGTAGTTGGTCACTAGGAAAATGATTCCCATTACAAAAGAATAATGTAATTATATGTTATGTTATATGTGTTATATTACAAATCTCACCTTGACAACATGTGATAAACTTATGACCAAGTTAGCAAAATTTAAACACCACTCATTCCTACCAAGTAACACCCGATCGATATTCCTTGCTTCAAAAAACATTGATCGATTATCCTATCTTGAACGATGCAACGTTGCCTGATGTTTCATTTGCCTACTAAAACGATTAATCCACTGTGCAAATATCATTGATCTTTATGGATATCTGAGGCTTATATTTTTTTTAGCTGTCGTCTGCACACCATTGTGTAGAAGGAATTTATTTTTAGGTTATCTCTTTCTCTCTTAGACACATTTAAGGTCATGTGTCATTTTGACATCGATCGCAAATTGTGTTATTAATGAGAAACATTAATGTATGAGATAGTTAAATTAAATTAATGTATTGATAAAAGGTTTGAAAAGTATAAATAAATTAGAAATTCGTGACTTGCTTCTAAAAATAAGTTTATGTAAGCCAATCTACACAATGATTTTTGGAAGTAAAACCGTTTCGGAAGGCCTTATTTCGTACCACCTCTATTTTTAAAACTTTTAAAACGAGAAAACTAATTAGCATATCATTATCTTGCAAACCCCCTACTGTACCTAATTTCTAAGTGTGTATCTTGTCGTAAGAATTGGTGAGGTGTTGCCTCGCTAGCGACTTAGTTTTCAATCGGACAACAATGGAAAACCGATTACGTTCTAAGGGGTTGAGCCTATGGGATACAAACGCATCATTGTACAATTATCCGTAAACGAAAGTAAACACTATTATTGTAATAAGTGCACCATGTAAAACTAGCTGCTTGGCTTAGTTAAGAAACCATATTTCATTTGTATGTGTGTAAATAACAACATAGTTATATTTGAATTATTAGTTATGTGTGCGTTAGGCCTATTACTTGCATCTTTGACTTGTGTTGTTCCACTTCCTGTTTTGTAAAACCATGTGCGTACACCGGTCGCTATGTTATCAAACATGTAACTGTATCATTCAATATACTAATCCATTTATACAGCACACAAAATATATAGTAATTATTCAATTCCATGAACCTCTGTAATTATAACTGTAGCAGGTTATGGGCCCAGTCAGCGCGGACTGAATTATTACGGATGGATTGATAAAGTTTTTTTTGTGAAAAACACGGCGTGTTGTTCGTGGTCGTCAAGGCCGTGCGATAGCGTCTTTATATTAAAAAAAAAAGTTTGTTACAAGTATGGATAAAATGTATTTAAACACGGGTGCGAAGCTTGAAGGAAGTGCAAATTGGAATCTGTGGAAATTCCAAGTCAAAGTTATACTACAAGCTATGGGGTTATATGGCTTGGTCGA
>CABFWO010004928.1:0-31367 GCA_902155825.1 Timema genevievae
AAATATTTAATTGACTACGGATTTGTGAAAAAATACCCCAACAGAGTGTCAAATATTTAATTGACTACGGATTTGTGAAAAAATACACTAACAAAGAGTAAAATGTTTAATTGGGTCGTATATTCAAATAAATATAAATCTTATTAATATTTATGTTTACGTACAGTGTTTTACAGTAAGAACTATTTCAAGTACAAAAAACAAAATACATTACAAATGAGTTATACAGCGCAACTATTTTTTAATGCTTGTATTTGTATAGCAGATATGAAATTATGGGCGTTCTTACGGTTTTCCGATTTGGAAATAAGAGCATTGCCTTTCTAAAAACATTCGTTATTAACTTAAAAATTTTAATTTTTAAGACACTGTTTTGTGTACTGTTTGCGTTAAAATTATTTATTTTTAAATAATTAAGTTTCAATCTAGTTAAAAACACATAAGGAGAATAATTAAATCTTTGTTGAGAGTGTCATTTAAAAAAATCGGTGATCATTATAACATTTTCTAAAATCTAAATCATTGGATGAAGCTAAAATATTAGGAGTTTAATTATAAGGTAAGATTAATTTATATATTATGTCAGTATCTTCTTCTTTATAATGATAGCTCTGCCACTGATAGAAATATTATTCTAACCACCTTATTACTCATATTAATGTATGAACATAAACTTTAATGAGCATTAAAAATCTAATTGAAATTAATTTTATAATAAGATAATTTCTAGTAAGAGCCCATTATAAGGAGCATGTGTGACTGTGCATAGGAGAATGGAACTGAAATAGAAGCAATAGCCTAACCATGCGTGATTATTACATTAAAGACTAATAAACAAAACATGAATCATTTCAAATTTCTGTTTGTGATTCTTACGTATTCTTATACGGTAATCAAAGTTATAGAGATTTATTTTGGGGAAATATTGGCTCATTAAAACGTCAAATCTATTTACTTTTTTTTTGTACTTTTTTGCACATGTTTGGGTGACCTGGTGGTCTAGGGGTAAGGTGTAAGATTTCTGTGATGGGAGTCCGGGGTTCAATCCTCGGTGTCGGAATAGATTTATCTGATTGCCAAACCCTTCCTTCACCTCTGACAAGATGTGTATTAATCACAACTTGTGAATGTGAGGAATACCAGGCCTCCACCGTGGCTCGGATCCCACGTTAAACTGCAGGTCCTCCATTTCATCTAACAATCACCCTACTATTAAACATTAGCCTAAGTGATTATAACTCGAACAGGTAGTAAGACGTGGTGCTAATAATAATTTTGCATGTGTTAGAATAATTTTAATGTATTTGAAGACATGAGTGTTGAAACCATTTTAATTAATGTTTCTATTATATTTTTATTTGAGTGTAATTCTTATTTTAAAATTATGTTTTTTAAGTGCTATTTCTAATTTAAAACCAATATTTCACTTTTCCTGACATTTTGTTTCAAATTAAAAATATTTGAGTTTTGAATGAAGTTTTATTATTAGGCCTACTGTCTTTGTCATAACTATTTATTTTTTATTTTAGCAATTGTTTTTAAAATTGTAATTTGACAGTTAAAAGTTTTTTTTTTTAATTTGCCTTTTGCATCCACGTCAAAAGAAAATATTTTTGTAGAAATCAGTATACTATAAGAACGAAAAGGGTCAAGGGCAAAAAAAATATTTGATTTTGTATAAATATTTAAACTGTATAATGTGCAATGCGGCCCTCACACTTGTTTGAGTTTGACACCCCTGTCTTAGAGGCTTCAGATAGGGTCATCCACCATGGTTTCCAATTTCCATCAACTGATTTCGTTCACTCAAAATCTTCAGCACTGGGAATATTTTGCAGGGAATTAATACTTGTAATCCAGATATTAGATTGGTTTATGCTAAGAAACACATGTTGAAGCAATGCATACTGAGTTGGTGGAAGGTTCTGAATAAGCTTCACATTTTTCCCTTGTGTAAAAATTCTTGTCTCAGCTCATTCACTCAACAAAGAGTAGATGTACGACCATACAGAAGGCAGACAAAACGTTCTATTTGAGTGAAAGTGTCTGTCATTGGGTCCATGGCTTTAAAAGGTTCACTGGCACATGAAAGGAAAGATTTTCTTTGTAATAGCAGTGGAATTTGATTTCCAGGTTTTCCAGGCTGATCTTTTTCCTTTGCCACTAAACTGTGATGCTGTGTTGGAATCGGTAAGGGGATGAAAGAAGTGCAGGGCCCTTGAAATGCCATGGCCAAGCTCTTGGTAAATATAGTTAATGTGGCAGTACCTGAAATTTGGCTACCTAGAACTGGATGTTTGGATTACTTTTCAACACATCTGAGAAGATACCTAACAGAATAACTATGACATCTGTGTCCACCGTGCTGATCGAGATAGAGTTTGCACCTTTTTTTTTTACAGCATCCAGAAGGTGCAGACACATCCTAGTATCAGCTCCTTCGTGGTCAGTTTCTGAGATTTTTTCACTGTTCCTGGTAGAGATGACATATCTTCCAGATGTTATAACTACTTCTATTTCATATGGCCATTTAATGACTTGCACTTCATTTGCCAGAAATTAAATTAGTTCTTCTTTGTTGTTAGAGTCACGTAAGAAGTCTCCAAAATTAACAGGCAGCATTACCTGAGTGTCCACTTTCCTTTGTACACCTTTCCCCCTCTTACCTCACGTGGAAACTTTCAAACTTCCAGATATGTACGTATCCTAAACTACATCCACTCTAAAACAGCTACGAAGTTTTCTTAGTATCCAAGGTAAAAACACCATTTTGCTGTAGTCTTGAAATGTGCTAGCTTTGCTCCTATTCATTTCGTGAATTATAGCAGCTTCCTTAAAAATGTTTACATTGAACAGAGGTACAGTGATCTCTTTTTGTGATGTAGTACTCCCTAATAACTTAGATTTACTACTAGGTTGTTGAAGTTTACCATGGAGGGAGAGGGATAGTGGCCATGGATGGTTCTCTTGAGCAAAAAACTATCCAAGATAACTTTGACACCCTTGACACGATACGAAGAGTTGGCTGAACAGGTTGTAATCACTTTTGATGTTGTCATATCTTTTTTTTTAAGATTGTTATTTTTGTGTGGACTCTTGAAAAGTGGTATTCTGTTTTCTTTGATCGGGTTGTAAATTGATTCAGATCTGTTTTAGTACTTCCATAATATATTTAGTATACTGCTTCGTCCCCAGTCTCTATATTGTCTAGACTGACCCTGCAACCGCTTCATCAACACATTCATAATTATGAATATTCATAAGTTTTTCACAGTCTTGGAATGGGCTACCGAATGACACTGTAACTTCACTCATTTTGTTTAACTTTTTTTTTAAACCTTTCTTGATATATTATGCCTTGTTCAGGATGGTGGAATTCATTCACATGGTTGCTAGAAAATTTCTGAAACTCCTGTAGAACTCTTGCCAACTCAGGCACTGATACCATCCACCTGTGAAATGCAGAGGTATTTTCTGTCAATCTCACAGCAAACTACATGACTTGTGGAACTATGCTTGTTTGTTCAGTAGCTCAGTTGGACTTTCAGAGCCAGAAATCATAAAACCAGTAGGCAACAACTCATAGAACTCTTTAACGTTTTTCATGATACTTGTGTAATAGTGCAGGACCTCTTCGTATGGTTTATCAGCTGAGCACTTCATGTGTAGACCACAGGTAATACACATGAAACACAGATTACTTTCCACTATATTATTTTTAAATAATCACTGTTCTGTTTCTCCTCAGTTCATGTCAGCCTAAGAGTTTGGTCTTCATTTCTCAAGGAATAATGATTTCATGAATCCTATGTTTATTAAACTGTTCACTGCTATAGCATGTATAACTGCAACATCAAAAAAAGTAAACCACAAAGATTCCCTGCAAATGAATTTACCAGTGGGCAAGCTGCATCAGTATAGTAAGAAAAAATTACAATTGAGTTGGTGGTGCCAATTCTATGGTTGGTATATTGAGAAGTATCTTATTTTCAATTCAAATCAGGAAATAATTAAAAATTCTGTATTTAGACCACCCGATAACCGTGATTTCCCATTGATATATACAAGTCTGCAAACATGCACTTAGCCACATTGCTACAGCATTCCTCTGGAATGGCTTTAACTTTGGCTACTGTAGTTATTTAAATGTTCTAAGTCTCAAATTAAAGCTCTTTAAATTATTGTTTGGAAATAAAAGGCATAACAATTTCGTATCTTTTTCACTTTCCCTTTATTTCAAAAAAAGGTTTTAAGAAATATATTAAATTTAACATTTTAGTGGTCTAAAAATGTATATTGATGTTTTATGAATGCATAATAATATAGCTTGATTTGTAAGCTTCAAAATTTAAAATAATATCGAAATTGTCCACTACTTTCAGCAATAGTACACTTTGAAGGAGAACACTGTAATGCATTCAAGATGGCGTCGAATTTCAAGATGGAGGTTGCTGAGATCGGGTAATCCCCTCTGAAATCATTGAATAGTGTGTGGACTAATTCTGCCAAATCTGGTGCTTTAATTCAGCGTGTCACTATCCAGCCATAAATTTGCCATAATCTACCTCACTATAAAGCAGATAAACATTTTAAACATTTTCCACGTCTTCTCAATCATTGTAAGATTAGAAAATTCTAGAAATAAAAGTTAAATCTTACTTAATTCAATTGATAGTGATGATGACAACACTGAAATGGTAGTTATTAAAATGTGAAATAATGATAAAAGTTATTCACATTAGAGGCAAATTTCAGAATAAAAATGTATTACATCACTTTCCTATTTCTATATGATTTCCTAATGTGTGTGTGTGTGTGTATGTGTGTGTGTGTCTTTCCGCACCCTCCAGAAAACCTTAGATGACCTAAAAAGCGGAAACTTTGCACACTTATAGTATATACCATTATACAGAGCCTAACGGAACCGGATTTTCGATTTATGTTTTCTTAGGGTAGTTTATTTAAGGCATGAGATGAAATTGATTTTCTCAAATTCCGCTCTAGCGATTTTGATTAAATTTCTTATTTGTGGCACTGTATAACTTTATAAACAAAATGGTAACTCTCACCCGCCCATTAAAAATGACTTTGAGGTTACCTTACATTGGAGAATATTTTCAATTGTTATCATACCT
Organism: Timema genevievae; assembly: GCA_902155825.1. Classification (NCBI taxonomy): domain Eukaryota; kingdom Metazoa; phylum Arthropoda; class Insecta; order Phasmatodea; family Timematidae; genus Timema; species Timema genevievae. Next base: position 5,136 of record CABFWO010004928.1, read on the forward strand.
CCTAAGCTATTTGAGATACAAATTAACTTAGCATTGTAAAGTTGTATTACTATTAAAAATACAAGTCTTTTACCCGCCTCGGTGGCGTAGTTGGCTAACGCGCTAGTCGTGTTGAGCTCGACCGTCGAGGTCGGGGAGATCGAGGTTCGAATCTCAGTCGTGTGAACTGGGGATGGTTTTTCCTAAATGGCTTTCTACTCTCCCTCCACGCAAATACGGGTTCACTTCCTCTAAATTCAACCCTCCCAATTCCTAATCCATTAGCGTAATTAGTACTTAAGTGTATAACACGAACGGGTAGTAAGACGCGGTGCTAAATATTATTATTACAAGTCTTTTATTAGAAATATATTTTTATCAAACCAATATTATCCGATATATAACCAGATATGTATCCTTTTAATCGAGTTACTTAGAAAAGGGTGAAATGATTATTTTACTCTTTGCTGGGCCGAGATGTTCCTATTTTCTCAAAGTTTCTGTAATAGTGTATATTATTTCATTCGTGCTATTTGGTGGAATGTGATGAATGATCTATTTTTCCACCGAAGTAAAAAAATCTCTAACCCCAGGAGACCTAGTAAGTTTAAATGCTGCACGCAGGTATCCCCTAAACAAAAAGGGTACGGGAATACTTGATGACCAAAAATACCATGGGGGTCCCCAAAAAGGGGAGTGGGGGGTCCCCAAAAACCAAATTCGATAAAATCTTGAAGCCCGGAAGACCTAGGAAACTGACATTTTTTAGACAGACCTCAAAATCCACTAACTGTTTATCGATTCTGTAACCATATATATATATATTTATAATTTTCTAAAGTGTATGTGTCTTTCCATACCCTCCAGAATCCCCTAGATGACCTAGAAAACTGAAAACATTGCACACTTATAGTATAGACCAAGGAACAGAACCTAATGAAGCCGGATTTTCGATTATTATTGTCAATATTTTTTATTTACTAAAAATAGAATTAATTTAGTTCACTCTCATTTTACCCAATCTTACGTAATAACCAACTGAAATATAGTTTTTTTTAACGAAGCCCTACCTTGCATGCATCAATCAATTAAAAATTAGGTTTTATTAGGTTGGTCAATATTATAACGAGCTGTCGCAAACAGGGATAAAAACAGTAGCCGATACAAAATATTTTGTAAACATTTTGTTACTGTTGCTATGCTAGTATCCACTGATATTTTTTAAGTTTCACATTCATTTGTTGTGATCTCTGTAAGGAATGAAAAAAGGGTTCTACGTATATGTGCCTACTATCTCCAGAAGTTGTCAATGAGACGTGTTAAAAGGGAATGAGAGTGCCAACGTTACCGGAAATTGTAGACGCCTAGGGATGAAAGGTATTTCAGGATTTGAAAGTACCACGACATTTCTGAGAATAAAACATGGACTTGTGATGGTCTGGTCAGCTTGGTGACATGTATTATGTTAGCTGCATGGGTACTATATTTACAGTTCTCTCCTTCCTTATCTCCGTGTGAGATGGCACTATGGTGCTTGAATACTATATTTACAGTTATCTCCTTCCATATCTCCGTGTGAGAGGGAACTATGGTGCTTGAATACTATATTTACAGTTATCTCCTTCCATATCTCCGTGTGAGAGGGAACTATGGTGCTTAAATACTATATTTACAGTTCTCTCCTTCCTTATCTCCGTGTGAGCTGGCACTATGGTGCTTGAATACTATATTTACAGTTATCTCCTTCCATATCTCCGTGTGAGAGGGAACTATGGTGCTTGAATACTATATTTACAGTTATCTCCTTCCATATCTCCGTGTGAGAGGGAACTATGGTGCTTAAATACTATATTTACAGTTCTCTCCTTCCTTATCTCCGTGTGAGCTGGCACTATGGTGCTTGAATACTATATTTACAGTTATCTCCTTCCATATCTCCGTGTGAGAGGGAACTATGGTGCTTGAATACTATATTTACAGTTATCTCCTTCCATATCTCCGTGTGAGAGGGAACTATGGTGCTTAAATACTATATTTACAGTTCTCTCCTTCCTTATCTCCGTGTGAGCTGGCACTATGGTGCTTGAATACTATATTTACAGTTATCTCCTTCCATATCTCCGTGTGAGAGGGAACTATGGTGCTTGAATACTATATTTGTAACATTGTTATGTTACATTTACCCGCCTCAGCTATTTCCACCTGATCAATCTTACTACCCGCTCCAAGAAACTACGAAGAATAGCCACAAAACAATAGTAATCTTCACTATTGTAAATCCAGTCCTAATACAGTTCTTTAATTAATACGTCTCTTTCTGCCCTATACTCCTTCAACAACCACAATTCAATTTCAAATAATAATTCCATTCTATTACTTACCACCTGGATCTGCTGTCCGAGACACGAAGATTGCTCGCAAGTTAAATAAACGTCCTAATTCGGCGAGTGGGGCAAAGGTACCGAGAGTACCCGCAATTGATGCTTACAGCTGACCGTCTAGTTGGATACTAGCGGGCGCAAATTCATGATAATAATTCTATCAAGACAAGATGACGTCACCTGACCTCGCCGGGGCTAACTACAGACCACTATACGTAGCAAGCCAATCGTCCGGGGAGGATTTGAAAATCAAGACACCAAATCCGTTGGACCGAGCGGTTCATCCAATCATAGACCTGCATGCTGAATTCCCAAGAGATGGCGAGACTTCCACCTGCCCAACAACGTCACCGGCCAACTGGAAGGTTACCACCCCCCCCTTTTGGTGATACGCAACTAGCACTGTATATAACCTATGTCCATTATTGTGAAAGATTATTCGGAGTTCTGCAAGTGACCCGTGTGGTCATTGTGCTGTACGAGTAAAAGTAAAGAAGAATTAGCAGTTAAATGTTCTTTAAATGTTCGGTTCGCTATATAATTATGTACGTGAAGAGTCCAGAGTCGACGGGATTGATTCAGTACGAGAATTAGTCCGTATTCACGTAATTAGATCTGATTGTGCGTTTAAACTGTTATGTTGACTGATGACCGGCACTGGTGGTCATACGGTCCGAAGTGCGACTACTGAAGGCAATGGATAGACTATATCTATATAGAAGTGCAACACTATACTGCGTCGTGAATAAGTAGACGTATAATGTCTCGTCTAACTGAACGCTTGTGCTCCATCTCTATCGCTGCCAACAACCAAAGCTCCTGTCGTCGTTCACGTGGATTTTCACCAGCATCGCGTGAAAATGTGGAATCATCTCTATCGAGGAGACATAGCAACAATTGACTCGGTAATGAGAACATTTCTTATGTTATTATATATTTTTGAAACTAAAATATTGGACGTGTCAACTAATGGAGTTGACGTTAATTATTGGACTATTTAAATATTATTGTTGAGAGACTTTACGTAATGAACTTTATACTGTGTAGAATCATATTATGTATTTACTTGGTTTCATGAATAGTCAAATTTACGTTTGCATATATCTTGTGAGAATAGCCTGAAATGCAGTTATCATTTATCATTGGTATTAATCCAGTTCTTATTGTTGTAACAAGAAAATTTTCCATAGTAAAACTTAGGTTTTCTTTTACTAAACCATTATTAATAAATAATAATAATGTTTAGGGTGTATTACCAAAGAATGTTTTCCTATAATCTATGTTCGCAAATACTTTCGCTGCTAGGATTGTCTAGGCCACAATGTTGATGTTGTTGAAAAAACTTGCTTATTAAATGACTATTTACTTTAAAATCTCTGCTTATTTCCTTATTTATTTATTTTATGTTTCACATAGCTTATGCCCCTCTATACTCGTTATGTTGTTTACGGTGGCCTTAAACTACGAGGTAAAAGAGAGGGCGTAACATATTTACAGTTATCTCCTTCCATATCTCCGTGTTAGAGGGAACTATGGTGCTTGAATACTATATTTACTGTTATCTCCTTCAATATCTCCGTGTTAGAGGGAACTATGGTGCTTGAATACTATATTTACAGTTATCTCCTTCCATATCTCCGTGTGAGATGGCACTATGATACTTGGATACAATATTCACACTATGTGAGATGGCATTCTGTTGATTGAATACTTTGATCACATTTCCCCCCACCCCCCCTTCGTTATCATCACGTGAGCACATCCTCGATGCCTCAAAGAAAATACTTGAAGTTGAATTGTCGACTTGCCGAAACTTCTAAATGAGGACTGTTCAGGAAATGGAACAATCGAGATAATGATGGCCGTAGGCGGTTAGACTCAAAGAGACGATTTTCATTGAAGTCAGTCTCAGTATAATACAGGTTTTATAAACTCGTGGCTCGCGAGACATATCTGACAAACCGCCTTTTCTGCGATACTTTTATGTCAACGTCCAGTCTGTAGTCATACACACACAAAAATTGTTTCCAGTTTATTTTTTGTTGTTTCAATGCAAGGGTCAATCCATTATACGAATCCATATGGCTACCTAGAGCTCAAAGTTCATAGGGGTACATTCCAACAAAGTATAACCTCTTAGTTAAAAAAAAATATATATAAAATAATCGTATGAATATATATAAATAAAGAAATCACACTAAATATTAAGGAAATATTTTCAAAAAAGATGGCTAGTTATTAACATAATACCTTTTATAGTTTTAAGTCATTCGGGTTACTTTGTCGTTGAATGTGCACCGGCGCTCTAGATAAGTCTAGAGATCCCGGATACGTACACAGAGAAAACATTCATATATAAAGAACACGTAAAAACAAAAGATAGAGATGCATGTAAACAAATTAGTTTTAATGAGACCAGTTAATAATAAATACATAAATAAATATTATTATTATTATTATTATTATTATTATTATTATTATTATTATTATTATTATTATTATTATTATTATTATTATTATTATTATTATTATTATTACCGCGTCTTATTACTCGATCGGGCTATACGCACTCACGCTAATGTGTAGTGTGATTGTGAGTTGAAATGGAGGACCTACAGTTTAACGTGGGATCCGAGCAACGGTGGATGTCTGGCATTCCACACATTCACAAGTTGTGCTTAATACACGTCTTGTCAGTGGTGAAGGAAGGGTTTAGCAATCAGATAAATCTGTGTCGGGACCGAGGATTGAACCCTGGACTCCCATCACAAAAGTCTGACACTTTACCCCTAGACCGCCAGGTCACCATAAAGAAATATCAAAGCACCATCCAGTTTGTCAAAGGAGGCCTAGAATGATGGCCTAGAATCAGTGACTCTAATACAAGTAAACAAGTTACCCCACTCATGGAGTTTACACGGCGTGAAGCGCCAATATCTGCGCACGACAGACAAGACCCTGTTTATGCTATATACTAGTAGTTCCCTACTGTAATACAAGCGCTGCATTAGTCATAAAAACTACATATACTTGAAAAATCTACACTAAACTAAAGCAAGTTAATTTGTTCAGTGAAATAAATCTGCAGCCATACATTAAGGGAAGAAGTTCACCCACGCTAGTGAAGCTAGCTTGATCTGTCTTAGCGGAGCTACAAAAGTTTTTTGAGAGTTTTTTCCTGTCATACATATTCCGGTCAAATAACAAGCGAAAGTTCCAATTTAGGGTTCTAGGTCCGAGTACACTATGGTCTGGCAAGTAACCAATCGGTTTTAGCCGGGGTCGTGGTAATTGAATCCATCAAAGGTTAGCGATCAACAAGGAGGGAGATAAACGACCTCTCAGAGTTACAATATCAAAAACATATAACAAACGCGAGCCATGCCAGATGGGCAGAACGACCCACAATTTGAGTACCGCGACAAGATGAACAGCAATAAACAAATTACATAATAAACGTGAGCCATGCCAGATGGGCAGAACGACCCACGAGTTGAACACCAATAGGGCGTGAGGTGCCCAGATGTACCTAAGGAATGCCAACCAATAACTAACTATGTATTACCATCAGGCCTGGAACAACCTAAACAGCCCCTTTCATGCCTGAAGGCCCTGAAGACTACAACATGGTCATGCAGGCCAAGGAGTGAGACACACTTTTAACCAAACGGCTGGGCTTAAAGACCAAGCAGATAACAGTAATGCGAGACATCACCTAAGGCTAGTACAGCATGCCATAAAAAGATTAAAGACTAACCTACATCACATAAAATATACCTAAGAGAGCTACAGATACTTTCTACGTACGTAGAAACAGTTCCTAAAACCTACATAATGGCTGATGAAGCCACCCCCTCCCTATCAATCTGAATGTATAACATTACGGTGAGTTACTTTCGCCGGTCAGGTCTGTCCGTCGACAGCATCGTCGTGACCACTTTGGTGCTGTAGATATGTTCTGAGTGAAGCGACGTCCAACGTGTAGTATCCTGGACTAATAATGTAGGAGTGTGTTCTTGCCCAGTGAACCATGGTGTTTTATAGCGGCTGAACCTGATTAACCATGGGAGAGGAGAGGGGGGAATGACGCCCCTTGACGTTCAAATCGGCACGTAGGCTCGAGCCACAGAAACCGCGCGCTACATCGAACCTCGGTCAGTTGAATAGATAGCTCGGGACGGTAAAGTGCAGCGTCGCCGGCCGAGAGAATAGTTGAACACATCTGATGGAGCCGTTCTTGTTCAGCAATGTTATCGTGACGTGGTGTGTAACAAATCGAGCTATACATGTATAGATATGTGCACATATTTAGCAATCCCTATACATTTTATTTCGAAAAAATATTATTCTTGGTAGTTGATTTAGGTCGTTTCGGGGCTCAACTGGTTAGCCCGTTACAAATGATTTATTTAATAAAAAGTTTCCAGAGTTATTAAGATAGAAAAAATGTGACGTAGGAATAATATGATTGCACACAATGATTAAGGTGATAAGTGCGGGTGATTAGGGGACACCACTTATTATTTAATATATATTTATTTTTATTACCTTAATTTTTTGTCTGGTATTTTGGCACGTTATTATTATTTTGCATCATGCAGTTATTTATATATTAAACAGAATACAACTGGGGCGAAAATTTTAATCCTCGCCTTGGGCGCATTTAAACCTTGCGCCGGCCCTGGTAAAAGTTCAATGTCCTCTTTTCTGTTTTGTGAGTATTAATAATCCTCCCTTTGTTAGTGAGCTATACTATTTGTTAGAGTGTAATGCTGGTATAATAATGATAGTATTGATCGACAACTACTAACTAACATAATCCTTCCTCTTCATACAACAGCTACAATGAATATCATCTCTGAGAATCCTGTATGGTTACTAGAGGAAAACAACGTGGTCCATCTCTTGATTTATTGGAGTAAAAGATAAACGAAAATTTTTGAAACGTTTGTTCATCGATGTTGCCGGTCTCTACTTCTCACGCCAGCACACCATCTTCCAACATAGCTGAAAACTTGTAGATTTAGCAACAGTTAACTGGGGGAGAGAGAGAGAGAGAGAGAGAAGATAAAGCGTTCCTTGATCATACTTACATTACCCTTGGAGATGATATTCAGTGTAGCACTATTCTCAATGTGACTTGGTGAAAGTAACTGTAGTTAGTATATTTTTGGTCCATCCTTACAATGATTGTGTTTTGGTCACAAGCGGATCCAAATGTAAGATGGTAAATAAGGGGGTACAATAAAGAAAATAATTAAGGAAAGCTGGAACATATTTCTTTGTCTCCCTAAAAGAGTCTTTTACATCACATTAATTTTGCATCCCTCTACCACCCCAGATTTGGCCACCATCTTGGAAAAATGGCATAAAAAATAAGATTTTTGTAAATATGTTCACTTTGAAAGTAGTTTAGAGCAAAACACGTAATACAAAATGTTATGTATATATATATATATATATATACAATTTTATGCATAAAGGGCTCTATGTATTTATATTCTAATATGCACCGTTTAGGCGCTAGGGGTGCGAGTAGCTTCACAACTCCTACCAACACAATTTTGTATCATCGAAACTTAAGGATTTTTTTTGTGGCAACGTAAGGTCTTATATCCTTTTAAATTATTTGTTCTAAACATATTAAATAAGTATGGTTGAAAAAGGTGTATTTCAAGTAATGACATCTAGTATATTTACAAAAAAAATAATCTTATAGCACTTCATATAAAACAAATGAACATAGATGACTTTCTTTTTAGTATTATTTTATTTCTGTGAAGAAAAAAAAATTCCTTATGATTTATATTTTATCTGCTACAGAGGAGAATTCTTATGGTTGCATATCAACAAGATCATAACAGTTTTCCTCTTGTAGAACATTGTCAGAATTCAAGCTCGGCAATACATTGTAATGTTCGTAAATCACTGAGCTCTTTAATCCAGCTTTCTTAAAGCTACAAATCCTCTCTGTGCAATCTTTAGGGTATTTACATGATTTGATGTGGAGAAGAAGCTCTGTAGATGCAGGTTCTCTATTTGTTGTAAAAGGAGCTAGCCCATTCGTGGTGATTTTCCAACCCCACTCCATCGGTGGCAAGTCATTTCCCATCCATTTATGGAGGTGGTGATATGATCGTAAACAATTATCTTGAAGAACACCTTATTTGGGGTGCAAACAAGCCAGATTGAATGGGTTTTTTTCCTCAGTGATTTCGCAAAAGACTGGTATCTCAAATCTCGGAAGTATTGAATCTTAGTGCCACCGTAGAGTTGAAGAACAAATTCTCCTTCTGGCCTCAGGAATCTTCACAGTTTCAGCAGCAACATCTTTAAAAACAGAAGTAGCTTCTTGTAATTATGCACTTTTTCTAATAGTTTAACGATCTTCAGCTCACCCTGCTGGAAAAACGATGAAGTCTCACTGAACGCATGTATAAAAAGGATGTTCTTATTGACAAATGAGCTGTATTTCATGTAGCTTGGTGCTTAAATATTAATTTCAATGTTCCCTTTTAATTGTTTTAAGATGTGGATGCTTTTTTTTGACCCAGCTAAGGCAGTGGGGATAACTAAAAGTTCAACATCTTCCCTTACGATAGTCACGGATTCATTTTAAGAGGATGCTTCAATAGCAGTGTTGACAAATAATGTGTCTGCATCTTCATCAACCTGTTTTAAATTTAAATCTTTCAATTATATTTCAGCATTGTGATAAGCCGGCTCTAGCTCCTCTCATTTTGAATGATACTCGCTTTGACTTGTTTAAGACATGGTTTCATCAAATATGTTCTCTGCAGAGGAGTATATTAGTAAAATAGCACGTTCAGCAGCTTTGGTACTTTTTCTGTTACAATTTCAGGGTATCCATCAAAGACGATTATACCATTTCCTTGTAATGGTTATTTATGTACTCAATGTACCTATCTATAATGGTTCCAGAGATCTCTCGCTGGTGCCAAACAACTCTTTTTATCAATAATCCTTAATCAACGATGTAAATAGTATTCTCAACACTTTCACTTTCAGAACATGACATTAAGGCATCATGTTACTTTCATAAAGTGACACAAGGGCATAATAAAGAGATCTTGGTTTAGCTTATTCCTATAATATCTAAAAATGATAATGGACATGGAGAAATATATTGTACTCAAAGTTTTCTTTGAATGAATTTTGTGATTTCTTGTTAAATTAGATTTTTTTAAATAACAACTTGGATCAACTGGACACAAAGCATATCTGATTTTCACTCCAGAAGTGATCGTTCCAAGAGGTTTAATTCTTGTCTTTAGTTCAAACATGATATTTGCCAAACTTTTTCCAATAATGCTTGATATTGAAGACATTTCTACATCATAAGTATTGTGAGGATTTGTTTCCTCATACCCTATTATTCCTGTTCTTATTTACATAATACAATCAACAATGGTGGATTAAATTAAAACTACTGACAAAAGATTTGGAGGTCTTGATTATCCCTTGATGCACAAGACATATGCATCTACATGATGCTTTGTGTGCTATAAGCATCATTAAAGTATTCTTATATTTTATCTGTGATCCTTAAACTAGTAGGCACACCAAGAATCCACTTAGTTAGCATTAAGTAAGTTTTCCTCCACCGTGAGTTAATCACCCACAGCTCTTCATGGCTGGCATCATTTACTGCTAAATTGTTATATCTGGCCAGATCCCAGACCAAAACTTTTATGACCACCTCATTATGACCTCTTAGCCCTAGCCCTAGGACACTTACAAATGAAACTCGATATACTGAGCGTCACGCTTGAATGATACATGATACATATAAAATATTCAATCATTTATTAGAACATAACATCATACTTAAACAACATTTTATCATTGACCAGATCTCTCCATCATACATAGTCTCGATCATAGCCTTAGATGATAATTACACTATATTTTATGGATGATCGACGCCATGCTTCATACTTAAACAATATTTGACCCTAAATTAGAGCTCTACATTATATTTAAACAATATTTGATCATCGATCTGAGCTTTATATCATACTTATACTTAATCAATAATCCATATCGTATCTATACTTGGTCGAAAATCCATATCATACTTAGAATTTATCACAGCAATATATTATTCTTGCATTGTATTCGATGATTGATCAAAGTCATGCCCCATCGATATATGGTCCGTTGGTCATTTATAAGATATTTCACACAATTCGATCATTGATAAGAGTAATCACATAGATATGATTTAACCATTTATAAGAGCCAAGCCTCATTTTTGATTAATCATAGCTATCCATTATGCTTGAGCAATATTTTATCTTTATACATAGGTCAATATCACATACTTGAAACAATTATTTATTGCTTAGAAGCTTACGCACCATTTGATCATATATCTGATTAATACATTATATATATATATATAGTGTTTGCTCATCTATTAGAACTCTACATTATACTCAAACAATATTTGATCATCGATCAGAGATCTACATCAGACATAGACTTGTTGATAGCCGTGCATGATACTTACATTATATTTTACGATTGATCTAAGCCATGCATCACACTCAAACAATATTTGATCATTAACCAGAACTTAACATCATATTTAAACATTAGATCATTGATCTGAACGCCGCATCATACTTAAACTTGATCATATATCTACAGCATGCTTAAACTGAATCTTATCTAAATCAAACTTAGATGTGATTATAGCCATCCTTATACTTGATGATTGATCAAAGCCATGTTTCACACTCGGACGATATTTTACCATGGAGACTACTCTGCATTATACTTAGACATAATGTTTTCACTGTTCAGAGCTATACATGTCATATGAGCATTGAATAAAGTCACACACCGTTCATGGAGGACATCCGATCTTTGATAAAACCCTCACATGCTTAGACTAAAATCGATTATTAATCCCAGACCCTCATTATACTTAAACATAATTCGATAATTACTCAGAACCATACATGATTCCTCATTCATCGCTTATTGGAGACATTCTGTCCTTGATAAAAACTGTATAATTGATATTTTACCACCAGCCCGTGCTCAGCATTATATTTATACATCATTAGTTGACCAATATTTAAACCCATACATGATAACTACGTTTCATTTTTATCAATAATCTAATCCAATATTGTTATTTAGATAACAAGTGGTCATCTATCTGAACCTTACATCATCTTTGGACTTTATTTTAGCTAGACATGATATTTAGATTAGTCAAAGATATGTATAATATCTTAACGACTTTTGATCAATGATATAAGCCAGGCTTAAAAGGATATTGTTCAATTATATTCAGTAATCATGTTGACTTTTATCAGCTGATAGCCAGTCCTCTCCTAATGATGTGACTATCCTTCTAATCCATCACTCTCAGGTTATCATAACCCTTCAAGCACACGACCAGAATTCACCTTTTCTCCAACCGTCCCACCCTTATCAGCGCACTGTTAAACTACTGCGTGAACTGGGTCACCGTGATCGGCCTTTCTATCCCGCTCAGGAAGCAAATATCATGGTAAACGGGAATAAATCAGGGTAGAAGATTGCATATATTCAATAATACCGGCAACCCCATTGTTTGCAAAGTCTCCCAACCATAAGAATATGTGAGGTATATTATGTACTATGTATATCATAAGCTATATATAAGATGGATTTGATGTGATAATATATATTATGTTTGTAAATATTAACCCACACTAACCGTTAAACTTAGCTTTTGTATGTATGGAATACTTTTTTATTTGAAAAAAGAAAGATAAATCATAAGCGCAAAAAAATATCTCCAACATACTCATCTTTGAATTCCGGGTGATACTCTATGGACCAATGGGTGGTTTCTCACTCCATTTCCTTGCCGTTACAGGGTATGCACCACTTCCATCTGCTTTCCTGCCTAACTCAAGTGGACATTTCTGTCACACTACTGTCCCACCTCACTTTTCCCTTGCTCATCTTCCTGATCCTCCTCAGTCTTGTTTCAATGTACGACATCAGCAGGTCGTGGCCCGAATCAATGTCGGTGCTTGGCCTTATCTTCTCATTCTTCACTCCAGTCCTGTATCACTGTTTGACAAGGATGTAGTCTAGAGGGTACCTGCTGGTGTCTCCTGGGCTCATCCATATATATAATTTTGTCTTCCGTTTCTTGAACCGGGTGTTTGTCACTTCCAGATCATTCCGCTTGTAGAATTTGATGAGTATCTGCCCTTTGTTGTTTTTCTTCCCCAGTCCATCGAGCCCTATGATCTTCTGCTCCCGTCGTTCTCCGACCATATTGTTGCAATCGCCCATCATGATGTTGTTAAATTTCCCTCTTCCCGGATGTAGAAAAATGACTTCAATTTCATCATATATAGTCTGTTGTTGACATGTACACATGTACTGTCAAAATATCCACTGGTTCAGCATTTAATTTCACAAACATTAATCTATCACTATAACACATCACTCTTGTAAAGATTTTCACCACTTCATTTTTCATCACAATTGACACTCCTTTTTCTGATCTGAATAGAACATTGGGTAATTTCCAGACATTTTTTAACCTTGATCTTCCCACTGGACTTCACTTAAACCGGAATGATCATACAACATCTTTCTATTTCCATTTTCAAATCTTCCAGTTTCCAGCCCTTATCATCGTCCTTGCATTCCATGTTCCTATGTTTAAAGGAAAAGTTTTATTTGATGATTGTTCTTGTTGATCACACGCCCCAAAGCAATTAAAATGTGGCAGATTATACTATGTGCTCTCTACCTTAGCGAGGACTATCTTATCATATATACGATTGATATAGTCATATATTATCAGAGGAACTCTGGACTTGATATGAATTAACTTCCCTAATTTACATCTATAATGCATATATATGTCCACCTTATCTCGGTAGAAACGAGTTTTCAGAAGATAATTGGTTTTATTCCTGTCATAATTGTGCCATGGAAATGGTGTTTAGGTTGAGTTAAACATCAATACTCTGTATCATAATAGAATAATGATTTGGAGATTCAAAATGGAGACTAGTTTACCTCGAGAATTTTTTATCCCAGAAAGATCCATCCCTGGTTTTTCTCCCTTGATAAAAGGGATTTCAGGAAAAAATTAGGGTGGCATTTTTCCCTTTTCCTATGCACACCGCAGCACCATGGTTAAAAAACCACGTTATATGATCTCGCTCATGGCTGTTCGATCTTGAACCATCTCGAGCATTATTTGCTCTGTGCCTTAAGTCTACCCTGATACCACTGCTGCCTGGTACCAGCCACGTAGCCCTGTTTAGGGGGAAATTATACAATCCTATGTCACTGGGTCCTTACAGAACTTGACCCCCATCAACCTTACTGCAGCCATTTATCCACCGAAATGTTGATGCTATTGCCCAATCCCACTACATGAAAACATCTGTTCAGTTTTACCTTTGTGGACTAAAAGAAATCTCTTACTCTCTGATGTCCCATGGAACATGTATAAGGCCATGCTGCCAGGGTTATTCATCAGCATAGGATAATCCCTCATTGGTTAAAGCTATGATGGCCTATCAGAACTATGCATCAATATAGGATCGTCCTTCATTGGCCAAAGTCATGTTTCTTGATTAGAACTATGCATCATCCTTACATGATATTAGGTCGTCCCTCATTGATAAAAGCTATGATGTTCAATCAGGTTTACGGATCAATATAGGATCCTCTCTCAATAGTCAAATTCATTATGGCCAATCAGAATTATGGATCAATATATGATAGTCTCTCATTGGTCACAGAAATGTTGCTTGATAAGGGTTATGCATCATATTTAAATGGTATAGGATCAGCCTTCATTGGTCAAAGTCATTATGACTAATCAGAACTATGTACTTTGCATATCAAATACTTATATGTACTTGATAAAAGTAATATATAATATTGATCAAAGTCAACTAACATTGTTAATACATCCATCCAGCCATCCATTCATCAACCATTTATACGTCTTAATCATCATCCGGTGATACGATCAGAGTCATGCACGATATCGATAATAGCTATGAATTATTTATCTCGTTAATGATCTGTCTATCCAACATTTATAAGCGATTATTATTATCTGATTAGAACCATGTTTCATGTCTGAACCATTCATAACCATGCATTGATCAATAATTCGAGTCATTAAAATGTATCAGAATATACTATGTTCCCTATAACTGAACGAGGAATAGCATATCATTTACACGAGTTGTACAGACGTACATCGTCGTAACAAAGGAACTCTGGACTTGATATGGATTAACTTCCCTAATCTTACATCTATAATGCATAAATCTGTCTACCTTATCTCGGTAGAAACGATTTCTAGGAAGATAACAGGTTTGATCCCTGTCATAATCGTGCCATGGAAACGGTTTTGAGGTTGAGTAAACATCACGGCTGCTTTCATTTCAGAAGATGCGACTGGGAATAACATCAGAAGATTTTGCAGCCGCCAGGAGGAAAAAAACTTGTAAATTAGGTTAAGTTAGTTTTTAGTCTTTCTTTTCTTTATATTTAGGTTAAGTTAGTTTTAGGTCCATACAGGTGGTGGTTTGGACTGTAAGTAGGCGGAGGGAAATCTCCGATAGGCGGGGGTATGGGGGTGCTCGCCACCGATGGAGCTGTCGCTGACTCTGGGGACTATTAGATCCATAGGTCAGCGGAACAGTCAGCGGTGGAGAGCACTGGGGACGTAATATACCCGGGGCAGACCAACTAGTAGGACAAAAACTATATAGTAGGATTATAAGGACAGTTAGATTAGGTGTAAATTACATCATTTAATTATTGTTTAAAAATTGGATATGGTATAAAAGATGATGTAGACAAAAGTATGTAAGTAGATTTAGGCACCGAACTACCCTCTAGATGTCGAGATAAATAAAAATTAAATAAACAAAAATACTAGGACAAATATGGAACCATAGTTCAATCTGTCAAGGTAACCCACAGTCTAGAGTCTAGACCACTCTCAATCTGTCATGATCAGCTTCGGTGGTCACATGGTCTAACGCACTACTCTAGACTAGACTAGACTGCCGATGACGGTGATATCGAGGTTCGAATCTCTGTCAGGTGTACTGAGGGTGTTTTTTCCTAAACTGTTTTCCACTCTCCCTCCACGAAAATGTGGTCTCACTTCCTAATCCCTAACATATTAGTGCAAATAGTACATAGGCGAATAACTCAAACGGGTAGTAAGACGAGGTACTAAACATAATCTGTCAAGGTGTAATCATGGTCACGAGCTATGACGTAATGAGAGTGGTGCTTAGTCTTAATATCACATGTTGATGTTTAAAACCTTTAATCTTCATTCATGCTTCACAAGCCAACTCAGTCACCTCTCTCACCCTAAGGAACCCAACTCCAAACCTCCCACCAGGATCGCCTAAATATTTCACTTCACCCAAAACTTCCATGCCCCCACAACACGCCCCCATTCCCCACGCATTCCACCACCCAAAACAAGTATCCCCTCTCCCTTTCACTCAAACCCACTACTGGCTACAACCTTTCAACACACGCCCCCACAGCCCTACCAGTTCTTCCTTACACCATAGAGAAATACCCGCACATCCAGAATATATTACATGTCAACGTAGCGCCTCCTAGGCCGGGAGTCATTAGAAAGCTGAACGAGTTGTTTTATACCAGGAGCTCTTAACCTATGGGTCGCGACCCAAACGTGGGTCGCCATGGCTTACGGGATGGGTCGCCGTAGCTTCCCCCCAAAAAAAATTAGATTAAAAAAAGCCAACTAAAGCACTTAATTTGAAATTTTAATCTTTTTAGAACCATTGTTTTACAAACAATAATAAAAACACTATAATCTATGCAGAATGAAGAGTACTGATAGCAATTTTTTTTAATGATTAGGGAAGAGGTTTGTCGATACATTGCTCCTCCCCGCCACTAGTCGACTCACCTACTCCTCGCCAATCCGATCACTCCATGGCTTGGTACTGTTGTGTTCATTTCAGTTGTATACCTACTCTGTAGTAATAAACACAGTCCGTCATTGTTGTACGTCTTGCTAGTGCGTGCAAAATTAAACCACTTTGGTTTTGGCATGTGATATTTTGTCATTGTTGAACTTTTATTTATTAGGGTACCAAACAAGTGTTAGAGGTTTTATGATTTTGTGATTTATATATCCCCCAAATATGAGGCGTCAGCATAGAGACGATTTCTTAAAGCTGGGTTTCACATTTCTCACGGATCGAGGAACAATAAAGCCACAGTGTTCCGTCTGTGATAAAGTACTCAGCAATGAATCACTAAAGCAGAACACGCTAAAGAGGCACCTTGAAAATTAGCACAGTACTTTAGCTACTAAAGAAAGGAACATCAGCTTAAGCGACAACGTCTCGACACTAGAAATAAGGGTGTTTATTCTGTCCAACAAGCCACTTTTGCTTCTTACCATGTTGCTTGACGTATTGCAAAACAGAAGAAACCACATACAGTTGGAGAGGATTTGGTAAAACCAGCAGCAATAGACATGGTTCGCATGACCTTTGGTGATGAATATGTAAAAAAATTGAACAAATACCACAGTCAAATAATACTATTTGTAAACGTATCCATGATATGTCTATTGATATTAAAAGACAAATGATTTCAGCCATCAAAACTAGTGGGCAGTTTAGTCTACAACTGGATGAAATAACTGATGTGAATGATGACGCTCAACTCATAGCCTACATACTTATCGAAGTGAAAGGATAATTTTTGTTTTGCCGCCCACTTACCACATCTACCACAGGAGAAGACTTTTTTTTATTTAATAAACTCATTTTTTAAAGAAGAAAGTTTGTCTTGGAATCAATGTCACAACATCTGTACTGACGGTTCGCAAGCAATGCTTGGGGCACGCCAGGGCTTCTCTGCAAGAGTAAAGGAAATTAATCAGCAGGTAAAAGTGTTTCATTGAATTCTTCATTGGGAGAATCTTGTTTCTAAGAGGCTATCAGAGGATTTGGATATTGTTATGAAAGAGGTTGTTCATATCATCAATTTGAAAAAAGCAAGGTTACTTAACAAAAGGATAGATAGCCAGATATGCTTAGAAATGGGCTCTGAGTACACCCATTTGTTGTACCATTTTGAGGTCATGTGGTTGTCTCAAGGAAATGTACAGTATACAGTATATAGGCTCTATCTCTTACTAAAGATGGTAACTATCCATCGCCTTTATATATAAATATTTAAAAGAAAGAAGTTTAAGGGTGCCAATGTAACTTGCAGCAGGTGTCCATAAATTTCACGTTATTTCAATATATGGTTCACTTCAAAATGAAGGCGAAAGGTGTTAACATATTTCCTTCTTTTTTTTAAATTTGTATTTCAAGTTTTATAATTTTTTTAAAAGTATAGAAAGACTAAATTATATTATTTTCAATGACGTTTCCCACAAAAGGTAGTACTAATGTGATCGAATTAAATGTTCAGAAACATCGATCTAGACTTGCTCAAACAAATAAGGAAATCTTTAACAGAATTACAACTGAAATGTTTGAGGTATCCTAATTGAGGATTGTTTTAGTGGTTTTAAGTCTTCTAAACCGCCATTCCTATTAGAAATACCACAGTTTGTATATATATTTACCTTTAAGTAGGTGATGTCCTTAAATTGTAGTGTTGACAAATATTTTACCTGCCCCACTAGTGGTACATCTGTCAATGGAACAGGCCATCTACTTGATATAAAATTTATTTCTTAGCAACCCTACCTTGGTCGATATTCTTGTGATGCTTCACTACCCTATTCTTGAGTCCCTTTCAGACTTTTCATCAGCTATTTTTTCATCTTCCTTACTTGTCATCTTACTTTTGTCAACCTGAGTACATCTTCCTTGTCTTTGTGTCGTGCTAAACCTTGACTCTTCTTTTTTTAGAATTGAACTTTATCTCTTCAGAAACACAAGAGAATACGTTCGACCAACTTGAAGTACTGTCAAGAATACCATGAAGTGTCTGAGGCTCTTATAATATTATAGGTGAGGTCATGTATTAGGCATTTTATTCCAAAGTCTATAATTGATCACTCAATTAAAGCGAGAATTACTTCTAGGAGTTGGTTTGGAATTTATCTTAGTGATAGTTCATTAATAATATTAAAAGTTACATTGGTACTAGAACTTTATCATGACATGTTAAGCAGTTGAGACTCTTTATTAATACTAAGACCTGACACTAGAAGTATATAAAGATATATCAAGGAATAGAGACTCTTTATTAGGGATCTTTAACGTGTTTGTTTGTGTTCTAGGGCCAAAATGTGTGTCTCTTGTAGGCCGCAATACTGTACCGACAATATTCGGATTGAATACATATTAAAATATCAGCTCATTCTTATGTTCACACTATGGATTAGGCCTGTCTCCGGCAGGCTAGATTTATGATTTGTCGTGAAGTATGTTTTCTTCTTCTTGTTTTTTATTTCATTTATTTTTAATTTCATAGCAGAATGTAGCTAGATTTGTCTTGTCTACTAGGGTTGTCGTTTGCCGTTTCAAAGTACATTTGTATAAAAACGTAATACCTTTCTTCACGTCAAAAGCAAAAATAGATTATAAAATAACGTAAAATTGGTAAATTAAATAAAATTGTATTTTATTAGTTGATCATGTTTTATATATATATATATATACATATCTTTTTTTTTTCTCTTGAAATGATTTTAAATTGTTCATGAGATAGTGGGCTGCAAAACAATGTTATTAGGGCAAACTTTCGTGTTGAAGGCGCCTGCAGTGAGTCTTTATAATATTAACAATAAGGGGTGATATTAGAAGTTTATCAAGAAATGTCCAGTTTAAGATATTTAAGAAGTTTATCTGCGATATACTCGAAGTGTACATGGGAGATAAATTCAAAACTAGCAATGGTCAAGACTGCTTTCAACAATAAGAGGATGCTACTGTCTAGTAAACTGGTCCTGAAGTTGAATGGGCCATATTATGGGAGGAAATGACTTATTGAGTGATTATATAGAAGGCAAAGAGGGAAGGCAAAAGTGTACCAGGAAAATCACAAATGCAAATGAGGGACGATCTCAAACAAACAAACAAACAAAGAAGATTAAGTCTCAGTATCTAAAAAAGGAATTAGCTGATATGACATACTGGAGGACTCAATTGGGACTAGACAACAGATCTGTCGAAAGACAAAACATCTAATAATAAAAATAATAGTATTAATATAATAATAAAAGGCTTAAGGCTGTAGTTTGTCAAGAAATGTAATGCTCGTTTTTAGTATTTAATGCAAGGCTGGTAGGTTCACTAGGATTTCATCTCAAAAGTTCAACAGTAGCAACTCCTTGTAAATATTTAAAACGAGGTTATTACTAAGATATTGTGAATAAATTATCACATTGATAGATCGTATGCAAAACTAAAATGGATGCCTATCATTAGAAAGTCTCAATATTTTTTAGTAGTAATAAAAAAAAGGTCCGGCAATTAGGAGTTTGTCAATAATGGCTCTCGTAACTCTTTCTTTAGTAATACGTCTTAAAGTGAGGTCTGGTATTAAGAGTATTTCTAGAACATTTCCAATTGATAGATTTTTAGTATAACTCAAAGAAATATTTTAGTTGAGCCTATGAGATTTCCCTAGAAAATCTCAAATTGAAAGATAATTAGTGATATCAAAAAAATTTACTCTAGGAGTTCGTATGGATAATATCCAATTGATTACTCTTTAGTAATCCTAAATGTGAAGCCTAGAGATGAATTTATCCAGAAAGTTTCTGATTAGTTACTCTTTAGTAAAATTAAAAGTGCTAGTAGTTGGAGTCTTAACTATTTATAGAATGGCAGCACCTAATTTAAAAGCTTTTATTTAATAAAAATGTATTAGTAATAAACTGATGCCTACTTTTTAGGAATTCCATACAAAATTGTTTCATACACAACATCTCAATTTCAAGGTAAAATTAAAGTAAATATTAACTAGAGCACTATATCAAAAAATATTCAAATTGTGGAACATGTACCATTCATTTAGAAAGGCACGACAATGAAAAAGATCTATAATGGGATAAGATTTTTTTTTCCCATAAGTGGTATTTGTTCGTCAACAAATAGTTTTATTCAGCTTCAAGACACTTTTTTTTATTTCAAATGCAAAAACCAATGGATGTATCTCAAGCATACTGTCAACTGACACGTATAAATTGTAATAAACATATTCACATCTGGGGACAATTATACTAGGACATCATTCTCATTATTATGGTATGGTTTTGTAATGACTTGTAGTTTGCAGTTCAATTCATATTCTGTTATATAGAGGCAGTTTTACCTCTATTGGATTTACACTCTCCCCTTAGGCAAATGTTGGCACATTTTTTATAATATTCCTATTTCCTGCCTCCCAAGTGTAAACATTTGGATAGCCCAAACGGGTAGTAAGTTGAAGTGCAGAAATAAAATAATAATAAATTAATGATTATATAACAAGTAATTAAGTAGATTAAATGAACTCAATTTAAATGTAAATTTACTCAACTAAATATTTTTGTTGATTTTATATAGTTTTCAAATTTAATTAAAATAGTAAAGCTATCTTTTTAATCCCTTGGACTTGTAAAAGTGTTTTGGTACATTTAAAATAAAGTTATAATACTAAAGTTATCCTTTCTCACTTAGTTTAACCGTGAATATTGTGGTTTCATATATTAAGGAGTTTGAGTCAAAGTATTTTCATCTTGTGGCGGAAAAGATTAAGAAAATGTCTGACTGTCTTGTGTTGGATGCACACAGTCTGTTCTGGAAACTTACGTCAACAGTTTTCTCACAACACTTTCAAGATTGCTAAAGTTTACAAATTTAAAGCCTTAATTTTTTGTTTTTTATGGTGAACTACGTTTTATTACTTCGGGATATTTTCAGAGAACTTATTCTTTTATTATTATATTCAATTAAGAGAAGAAACACAATGCAGTATTTAAAAGTGGGTTGTAACAATATATTATATTATTCCAATTTCAGTATTTGCTACAATATGTTTCAGCTCCTAAAATAATTATATTTATTTTCTTAAATCTTAAAAATAATAGAACTCGAAGAATAATAAGTTACATTAACTAATTTAAATACTACCTTACCTGTAAATTAGCAGAAGCATAGTAAAATTATAAAATTATTTGATAAATAATAATTAAATGTTGTACTGTAAAAAAGGACAACTAACACTTCATAATGTTTGACTGGAAAAAAATTAGAGTTGACATCTAATCATACTGGACTGAAAAGAAGGAGATTTATCAGTTATAGCCATAATTTTAACGTATCTGTATGTCCTTTTGGATCTTACATGGGGACTTAGAACTCAGATATTTATTTAAACGTATCGGTTTGTCCTTGGGGGTCTAATCTGATAACTTAGAACTCATTTATTTAAACTGGCTGTCCTTGTAGATATAATCTGGTGACTTGGAACTCAGATATTTATTTAAACGTATCTGTCGGTCCTTGTGTATCTAACATAGGGACATATTGTTCTAGAATCTACAGGTGGAGAAGGGGGGGTGTTTGAGGAAATGAGTTTAGGGTATTTGAAAGGCATATAGGAGCCGGTCTGCAAGAAGAGTATTCTAGGAGGGATGTCAGAATCGATGAGTGGAGAAGGAACTAGAGGGGGCTCTACCAAAGTGTAGCCTTTCTTGGTTACGAGGGGGAGAGGCTTTCTTAACCCTTGCCTCTGTGACAATAGTTCGACATCTGACTGGAGGCTGGACAGAAACAAAAGGGTGTGAATTTGAAGTACTAAACGGGAGAAGGGTTTTATAGATATTGACCTACGGTGAGGCTTAGGGTTGTCCAGGGGATCAGGACGTATTGGCGCTATCCTAAAGGCAGAGCGAAAGAAAAAAGAAAGAGGTAGCGGCCAAAGGTAGGCCCGTACCCCTTACGGGATGCAGTAAAATATAACTCTGATATGTTTAAACTTTAAAGATAAGTTTTTACTTTCTGATTCTCTTTGTTCTATTTAAAAAAAACACCACAGCGCGAGAATCTACCTTCATTTCCAAACTCTCCCAACCAATTTCACAACACATTCCGTTGCACGTATTGTTGGACTCTTTATACATTGATATTCCTAGTTACACAGAGTTTACATACATGTACATGAATGTGCATAGTGTCAGTGCTATTGCTGATGTTTATTATGATAACTTCTATTCTCATATTTTGAAAAACACGATGAATTATTGGGCGTAGAACTTTTCTAATTAAATGAAAACGTGCGCTACGTCTCAGAATGAAACCGGGAAGCTTCTTTGCGCTCGTTGGCTGAGTCAGGAAGGGAAGGACTAGTATGTTCAATGAAGGCTCTCATGTCCTGGAGATGGTTCGAAACGCGATGGGTTCGTAACAAGTTTGTCTCTTGACAAAAAATAGTTAATAAGTCGTGATCTCATCAATGATGCGAGATGTTCAAGTCGCAGAAGGGCTACTTTCTTAATGAGTGCAAGTTTGTTCTTAGCCTATTTCATATCAGGTGGACACCTAGACACATGTGAACCAAAGATATAGTACCTCTCTCTGTGGCCTTTACGATGCGTCGCAAAAGATATGGACGCATGAATTGTTTATTCCTTACATCTCTATTCTTTGGTGCATTTGCAGAGATTAACGATGATAAAGAGTCTATGTCCAGCGCACTCCAATGTCTTCTGGTGAAATGTCATCCCAATCTATTCCTCTGCACCAAGTATTTTGAAAAAGAAGTTTTCCTACTATGGTCACTGGTGAAAATAGGTCAAGTGGATCGTAGAGTCTGGAATGCGATTGATTGTCAAAGTTGTCTCTTTGTAGTATGCTCTTTAGGTAGACTTTGCGATGTCAAGAAGATTTTTGTAGAAATAATCTGACTCAGTTTCCCAGTTCACTACTAGAACTGGTGTTTCTGTCTTAATATCTATGCCCTCGTGTCTCCATATGTCCTTTAGGGAAGCATAATGTATAACTAACTTTGACATAGGAAGTCGTATTTGTAGTAGTGTACTAGTTCGCTCATAGTATAACTTGACGATATCATCGTTATCTTCTCCACTGGCTGTGAAGTCATACATGGATGTGATCTAAAAATTTAGAAACCTTGGGAAATGTTGTGACTGAATAGTGGCCCGTTCTTGTAGTGATGTCAACAGAAAGACGGGACTGCAAAGGAGTCCAAATGGGAGTCGAGTAAAGCTGTAGGTTATTATATCATCTGTAGAACTATTATTTTCCTTCACTATCCTGGATGGCAGAGCTACATAAGAATCTCTCCAATTCATGTCCTTCCAATCCAAAGTCAACTGTGTAAATGGCTGATTAACGTCGCTGACAATTATTGTCTGTTGAAGTAATCAGAAACGTATAAATGGTGCAAGTGCCTCGGGCAGTTAATTTGGTCCAATTTCTACTTCATGGGATGGTGTACCTCGTTCATGGGAAAATGCGGTGAAAATAATCCTCCGCTTGGCTGCCCCATGCGATTCCTTCTTCACTGCGTTGATACGGCAAATAAAAGACACAGCCTTATAGGTCTACTTTCTAATTTGGAGCAACCTCCTCAGCTCTCCCAAGTCTTACATTTAAAGACTTAAAACGCTCTTTCTTATTACTGAAGTTGTCATATAAGTTATATAAAATTACATTTTACATTCTGGGCAGTGACACCACTCTTCTTCCGTCTTAGATATGAAATCCATCATGAAATTCCTTCAGGATAGTGGTGCCCTTAGTAGTCAAAATTTGTTTGTTTCGTTTCTAAGTCACAAAATTGTCTCATATAATCTTACAGTGGACGTGTTTGTTCCAACGCAATTGTATTAGTCGCAACCAGATTGACCTTATTACCAGATCTGTATCAATTATTAAGGATCCAACTAAAAAATATTTACGGGAGTAACACCAATTCCGAGGATATTCGTAATGGCTGGCTATCCTTAAATATCTCCCAGTAGTAGTTTTCTTTCATACTAAGAATTTCAATGGGAAAAATTCTGTGATTCGTTCTTCGGATCAACGAGCTGCAGTTTCTGTATGCGTGATAGAATCTCAGCGTATTAAAGATGTGGTAAATAAACATGTGTGTTCTCGAAGGAAGTGATTAAGGCCGTAGCTTTTGACTAATTTCTACGAATATTGAAACGAACACATCTGCGCTGGCTTGAAGTGGCTGAAGTTGATTATATCACAAATGACAAGTGACATCTAATTTCAATAGGTTTACTAGAAACTTGGCTGTGAATCTGCAGTGCTCTCCTCAACTTAGAACAAAGCCTTTGTGTTATTTCAGATTAGTTGGTCCTGTGATCCAAATCCGTGCTGTTTTTAGATAAGTGAATGTTGGTAAAGAGATGTTTACCTCGCTGACGGAAGTGCTAAGTGTTTGTACCTTACTACAAATAGAATCATGGTGATTTTTTTACATTTGTAAAAAAATGCCTTGGTCTTCTTGCCACAATTGTCTAAGATGTAACCTCGATTCAAGCAAAGAAAGCAATGATTAGTGGCCTTTCCTTTCTGTGTTTGGTCCTTTGTGCCCTTGATTATCTTGCATTCTTGCACTCAGTGTCCTCCACATCATAAAAGACACAGAATGGATCGCATGGCTATTTCCTTTTCTTTTCTTTTAGGTTTAGAGTGAACGTGAATCTTGGCTGCTTTGGACTTAAAGCTATGGGGCTAAAGAGCAATAATTGGTCCATCTATTTCTTTATTTATACATTCTATGAGTTTCTGCATGTCTCTTTCTGAAACCCTTTCTCTACTGGTGTAAATAACCCAAAGGTGATCAAAGTCGTCTGGGAAGGTGCGAAGTATTCTTTTGGCTAAGACCCGACCATAGCAGTTTACATTTTCCCATAGTGATTGATGTGATCGAATTCATCAGTTGCACTCGATGTACTATTTGGTGATCAATTTCTCTGGAGTAGAATGCTGAATAGGTTGAATGCTTTTTAAATCTAGATGAACCTAAACTAATCTGTTATTATCACCGTAGCCTGATTGTAGAATGTTATTTGTATCTTCACATGTGTCCACTGTCACGGAAATACCATCTACTGAGCGCTTCGACTTGCCTTCTGAGTATCCTCAGAAAAACTTTCTTATATATGTGTGAAAATGATGGGTTCTTGTCAAAAGACGACTTGAATTGCTTCCAGAAGCATGACCACATTTTTAAATTTCCCTAAAATGGCTATAGTCTTGTGGTGGAAAGACTCACTGTCGGCCTAACCATCCCTGGAGCAAGCGTGGCTGTAATGGGCTGAGTAATGGAAATGCCAGCAATGGATGCGGCTATTTTATGTACAATACTTCGAGTAGCCTCCTGAATTATAAGCTTGGTAGCCTCTATATAAGACTCCCACCATTCCACAGCGGCCTCGTATTCTTCATCTGTGAGTAAGTAGTGAAGCATGTCATCTAAGCTAATTAGATATTTCAAGGTATCCCGAAAGTGTTAATGGTAGTTTTCATAATTGTCAATGGACGTGGAGTCCATGAAGTCATTAATCATTATATTCATAAAACGTGTAACATAAGAGCACTCTGTAATACGTTTATGCATAAAGTTCACTAGTGTCGAAATATTATCTCAGTCAATCATATTTCTGATTGTAAGGGTCCCTCAGTTCTGCACAATATTTATATGCCTGCCCGGCTGGCGCCAGTGCAGAGACATCCAGGACTTAATCTCGGGCTTCTGGGTACCCGGACTCCTCGCTGACAGAGATCATGGATGAGACACAAACGAAACTACGTGTTCATCAACCCTCTACCATAAAGAAAAAAAACCAAGATAAAAGATTGGT
>CABFWO010004928.1:31514-56047 GCA_902155825.1 Timema genevievae
AAACAAGATAAAAGATTGGTCTCAAAACAAACACTTCAAACACTTAAAAACACACTTATAATTCCCCACAACAACAAGAATTCACAATTTCCACACATTAAACCAACAATCAGTTACATCTCTTCATTATTTTTTCTTCCCTTTCTTTTTTTTAGTCCCAACAATCAACAAAACAAATTCATCCACCACCGCCAACCATGAAAAAAAAACTCTCTCCCCCTCGATTTCTACACTTAATTATTTAACTAAACAAATTACTGCCTATTTAAATTTACCTTTCAAATCTATATGACCTTTTAATATATTCATATTTATGTTTAAATTATACTTAAATATTAAATAACAATATTTGTACAACAAAGAAACAAAAGTGTGTGTTAACAATTTATGGCAATTTTAGTCACGAATTCACTTTCTTCTGACAGCGCGAACATTCCCAGATGCCTTCCTTCTTCCCGAAATGCTCTCCACATCTTCCAGTGTGACTGGAAGAGTCTTATTTAGAGTCTCTGGTAGTAATAGGCACAGCAAGGCACCTAACATGGAGAGAGTGCCTAACACCAGATCAGGGAGTGCCCTCCAATATGTTGCCATTTTGACAAGCCTGCAATCCAGTGGGGTGCATCACCGGTCCTTTCATGATCAAGCTGCATATCTAGGGTTTCAAAATTTGCTGATAAATGGTATTATTACACTGTGACTATGCTCTAGGGTTATAGTCTTCAAATAGCATTTACCAACAAACAAAAATGCGTTAGCTAGGTACTTATTTCAATCAAAGTATTTCACCTTTCATTTACTTATTACTATATTGTTTACGGCTTAAACTACTTGAAGTACATATATATATGTACTTCAAGTAGTTTAAGCCGTAAACAATTACTTATTTTGGTGATAGGTTACTACTTCGGTGATGGAATGCTACATAACGTGTCTTTAGTACACCTTCATCTCTTGAAGAACCAAACCAATTCTGGAGTCTTCCAGTATCTTCTCACAGCAGTCTGTTTTGTACCCTAATTATGTTTGTACTTGTTTAACCCGTATTTATTTTGGCACCTATAATATGGAGAAATAAATAATTACGTAAGTAAAAGTTAGCCAATATTTAGCACATTGTTGTCATGAAATATAAATCGTAAATCCTTCAGTACATAGAGATCATAAATACAAAGCAGTTTCATATACCGTACGGCGTACACAAAGAGTATAAAATAAAATTATATAGGGTGGCGATTCCCAACAGTCCTTGTGGATATAATACTTAGAATCAATTATGTTGATGTTTGATATTATATATTTGTGATTGTTTTTCCAAAACACCCTAAAGAAGATTTCATAATTAGTCTTAAATACGTGGCTTCTATCAAATAGAAATTAGGCTTGACAAAAAAAAACTCTGGCCGAGACATACAGTAACGTGGAGGCTTGGTTCATGACACAACGATTGTCTTGCTAGCCCAATTCGGAAGTTTTTTAAGATTTAAGATCCAATTCATGCAGCTAAAAAAATACGTCTTGTTCTGTTCTCCAATGAAGGTTGAATTTATAAGAAACCTGCCTTCATTTGCGTGAAGAAAGGGATTGAAACTCATCCCCTGAGCTTAAAATTCGAAAGATTAAAACTACTAGCACTAGATTTCAAACTACTCCTATGTAAGAGGGTTTACACAGAAGTGAATTTGTACCAACATATACATGGAGAGAATAGTTGAAAACTCAAAACATAGCATATAAAAAGAATAATTAGCTCTCCCGTAGAAACCTACATATTGACGCCATGTTTATATCAAATCGAGTCACGTTGGTTCTAATTTAAACCATAATTAGAGCCACTCTCATCTTCAAACAGCACAGGCTGACTGTTGGCTAGCTACAATTCATATTGAAGAAAATATTGTGTATTATATGAATTTAAAAGAACTTGTGAAATTGTTTACGGAGGCAAAGGGAAGAAAAGTGGATTATTGAAGCAAACTATAATTTACAGTACCCTTACGTACAAGTAAGATTAGCCAACTACTTTGATAAATTTATTTTAAAAAACTTATTGTTATTAACACATCAAAAAATAAATTATTATAATATATAGCAGACTGATATATAATATAGATAAATGGGGGAATAGGTAAGCTTGTTGGTAGGCAGGATGATGGGTAAGCAGATAAATGGTACAAAGTATAACTGCGGCGCATATTTCAAGTCTCGCCTATGGCACAGGAAACCTTGCACCAGCTATGTGTGTGTGTGTGTGTGTATATATATATATTTATATATATATATATATATATATAATATGACCCTTAGTATACAGGATGTTCGGAAACTCATAGCCCAAACTGAACATATAGTTTGTTTGAACCAAAAGTAATACAAAATCCCTATACACTTACAGCTGGCAAACTATGCTAATACCATTCAATTATGTCTAAAGTTTTGGCGTACAGCGCCGGCAGGACAAATGTATGCAAGCATGTGTGTACAAGTTGCATAGGAGTTAGGCGAGTGGTTCTACACACCTAGACATCTTGGAGCACAGTAGCAGAACATACCACAGATAATAGTAAACAATACACCTGTTCATCTAGAAATGCCAATACATTCTGAGGGTTATCATTAACGGTCCGACATCATAGAAAATGCTTGCCATTATCACATTTGCAGTGCCACGCGCCTAACTCCTATGCAGCATTTTATATATACATGCTTGAACAGCTTTGCTCTCCCAGCACTGTACGCCGAAAGTTTAAACACAATTTAATAGTATTAGCATTGTTTGCTGGATGTAAGCCTATAGGGATTATGTATTATTTTTGATTCAAACTATTTGTGTATTTTGGGCGTTGAGTTTCCAAACACTTGTACATGTATGTATATAATATGTTTATATATATATATATAGGGTCATGTGTGTATGTGTGAGTGTGTGTGTGTACTTAGTTTATCGCTTTTTAACTAATGGACAAAGTTTTCTTAGTTCTTACACAGATTTAGGAACCACCAGAAAATCAATGGTTTAGATTTTGGACCTGCTTTTGTCATGTTATTTCGAAAATTTAAAAAAAATCAGAATCTTTTCTTTGACAAAAATAATACTTGAATGTATCTTTTAAATCATCAAAGCTAACATTCCTCTGTTCATAATTAAATATTAATAGAAATAATTTGTTATTTGATTGCATTTTTCTTCTATCCTGTATTCTTTGGATCCCATTAGTCCAAAATTTTAGACAAAAAACTGTTTATTTTGAGGATTGGTATTCTAGAACCCGCATATGAGTTAGGCGCGTGGCACTGCACATGTGATAATGGCAAGCATTTTATTTGATGTCGGACCGTTAATGATAACCCTCAGAATGTATGGGCATTTCTAGATGAACAGGTGTATTGTTTACTATTATCTGTGGTATGTTCTGCTGCTGTGCTCCAAGATGTCTAGGTGTGTAGAACCACGCGCCTAACTCCTATGCAACTTGTTGTACACACATGGACTCAATAATTTTGAAAATACAGAAAAAATGTATTTTATTAGGTTTTAACAAAATTATATTCACTCAATATTTCCTAAGTGTACCATTACATAATTATACTTACTCTGTTCCTCTGGCCTATTAGCTAAGCACTTCAGCATAAAATTAAACAAAGTTGAATGAATTTCATTTAGATTCTCTTTATGATTAGAATACAAATTGACTCATATTGGTCAACAGAAACTAAGTAGCGCTTATTTTTAGTTTTTTGTAATTGCTGATAGTAGAAACTTGAATCTTATGACAAGGGAGGTAAATTAAAAATTTTTTTTTTAACTTTCCTCTACAACCTCCAGACTGATTGAGCTATTTACAACTTACACTAGTTAGTATGGATACAGGATGGGGAGATGATTTTCAAGGAAATTCACCAGCAATCACCTGCTTCGGTGGCCGCATGGTCTAAGATGTCACTTTCTTGTTAGACTAGACTGCTGATGAGAGGAAAACTGTGGTTCTAATCTCAGTCGGGTGTATTTTTTTTAGCACCACGTCTTACTACCCGTTCGGGCTATACGCTTAAGTACTAATTACACTAATGAATTAAGAATTGGGAAGGTTTAATCTAGAGGAAGTGAACCCGCATTTGCGTGTAGGGAGAGTAGAAAACCATTTAGGAAAAACCACCCCAGTTCACCCGACCGAGATTCGAACCTCGATCTCCGCGTCCTCGGTGGTCTGGCTCAATACGACTGGCGCGTTAGCCAACTCAGTTGGGTGTACTAAAGGTAGTTTTTCCTAAATGGTTTTCCACTCAACCTCTACGCAAATACTGGCATACTGTCACACTTACTGTAGACTCACACGTTTGCCAAAACAAAAGCACGAAACAGAGATGGGGTCACGTGACTAGCTCTAAGCCAATCACAAGGTTTCCGCCTCATCAGCGCGAGCTGTTCCGCTAAAGTTTAACTCATCTCTACTTCGTCCACTCTGCCTGATATGTTCGGCACAGGAGAACCAATCAAATCTCAGAACCAACCATCTCACGTCAGTGCGCATGCGCTCTACAGCCAGCTTCATTTCCCGTTGTGAGGAGATTTGAAATAACCAGTTAATGTAAAGAGTGTGTTTATTTGATCCATGGCGTGTGTATCAATGTATTGGATTGTGCCACGACACAGTGCTATAATTTGAAAACATTTATCGGGAGAATGATCTAAAATATATGTGTGTCCACTAGAAAATAAAATATGTTGATAGTCAGCTGTTTATAGTTAGCGTTGCAATGCATCACGGGTCAACATACAGCGTGTGAATCACTGCGCTATTCAGGCAGATTCTGCTTTCTATTATCGACGAACGTGTGAAACAAGCTTTACTCTTAATTCAACCTTCCTCATCCCTACTCATTAGAGTTTTTAGTTCATATGCGTATGAGCTGAACAGGTAGGTAATAATACGTGGTGATATAAAAAAATATATCAGTCCCCCAGAGAGGAAAGTATCTGATCAGTATTGAGTTTTGTCTTCCCAAAACACAGTCTGTATTTCCAACCACGACACCAACCCTAGTCTATAGAGAGTATTATTACCATTTGTCAACACGATAATTGATAAATAGACATTTTGACATCAGCTAACACCATGCACAGAGGTAATCAATTACAGAGAGGAATTGAGTGACAAGGGAATTAGTGAAAAACACAAACGTCACATTAATATTGAGAGTCAAACCTATTTCGTTTTTCCCTCCCTCGACAATTATTATGTAAATTAAGTTTCAAGAGGAATTTATTGAGAGCGTATAAGCTGGGCCTGTGAGTTTTTCTTTGATGGCAGGCTTTATTCATAAACTAATTAGAATACATTTCTATTCAGAAGGGTATACTTTCAGCCCTATGTTTTTATTAATTAGATCATGAAAGATGTTTGTTTATTTGTGAGGCTCAAAATAAATAATGTGTGTGTTATATATTTGCTTTACAATGAATGGATTAGAAATAGAAGGAGAATAGCTGTAATATGATTACACTACATCGATATACTAAAAATATGTACGTACACATAAATATAGAATAGCCCACATTTTCTAAAGGCCAGAATAATATTTATCTTGCATCTTTATACACTGGTAAAATTAGTCTGTTGAAGTTTTAGGGATGTTGAATAGTGTTAATATATGGTAGTTTTTCTTTTTAGAGCGATATATTCAGACATATTTATACTGTAGCCCTATCTAAAAGTCTGTCTGCCGCTCCTGTTGAAGTGAAATCCGGATGCTAAAACAAACCACTTTTGTAAAATAATATGCATATTATTAGGAAACGAGAGAGTATAATTGACTGAAGGTCCAAGAGTTGTGAAGATAGTATAAGTTAAAGTATAGTTTACTCAGGGTGCAAGAGTTGTGAAGATAGTATAAGTTAAAGTATATATTACTGAGGATGCAAGAGTTTTGAAGATAGTATAAGATAAATATATTTTACTGAGGGTGCAAGAGTTGTGAAGATAGTATAAGATAAAGTATAGTTTACTGAGGATGCAAGAGTTGTGAAGATAGTATAATAGAAATTATATTTTATTGAGGGTGCAAGTGGTTTGAAGATAGTATAAGATTAATATATTTTACTAAGGGTGCAAGAGTTATAGTATAAGATAAAGTATATTTTACTGAGAATGCAAGATTTGTGAAGATAGTATAAGTTAAAGTATAGTTTACTGAGGGTGCAAGACTTGTGAAGATAGTATAATATAAAGTATAGTTTACTGAGGGTGCAAGAGTTGTGAAGATAGTATAAGATAAAGTATAGTTTACTGAGGATGCAAGAGTTGTGAAGATAGTATAATAGAAATTATATTTTATTGAGGGTGCAAGTGGTTTGAAGATAGTATAAGATTAATATATTTTACTAAGGGTGCAAGAGTTTTGAGGATAGTATAAGATAAAGTATATTTTACTGAGAATGCAAGATTTGTGAAGATAGTATAAGTTAAAGTATAGTTTACTGAGGGTGCAAGAATTGTGAAGATAGTATAAGTTAAAGTATAGTTTACTGAGGGTGCAAGAGTTGTGAAGATAGTATAATATAAAGTATAGTTTACTGAGGGTGCAAGAGTTGTGAAGATAGTATAAGATAAAGTATAGTTTACTGAAGGTGCAAGAGTTGTGAATATAATATAAGAGATAGTGTATATTTTATTGAGGGTGAAATTGTATTGAATATTAATATAATAAATTACATTTTACACAGAGTGTAAGAAAATTGTTTTGATTTTGTTTTCGTCAACGTATCTCACTCTTTCCGATTGTACATAAATATATTAACTATGCTAATATGCTATAGAGGAAAAAGGTTAAATTTAGAGGATATGTACCAGCATTTCCGTCGATCAAAATTTGGAAACCATTTAAAAAATCATCCTCCCTACACCAAAACGGGATTTTAACCCCGATATCTCCATGATCAACACTCCAGTTTATTGCAAGATTGATGCCTTAGACTATTCAACCATCAACGTGGCTTGTAGGGTATAAAAGAGTATATTTCACGAAGGATGTCAGAATTTTATAGAGGAGTAGAAGTAAATTTTAATGAAGTTGCAGATGTATTGAATGTTTACCATAGTATATTATATTTAACACAGGATGCAAGTGTTTTAAAGATATGGTAGGTGGCATGTGCAAGAGAGAGTTGATTTAAAAGATTAAACAAAATAAATATATAGGGTGGAATAAAGTCAGCCAAAATATTATTTAAAGAGGTGGAAAATATATTTACAATAAAGTTTGGAATAGATCATTTGTGGTAAAAACTATTTTTTTTTAATCTAAAAAGAAAAAAATCATTATGTAAAATTAGGGAATCATATTAAAGGTGAGATTATTTAGAAATTAAGAAGTATAAGGTATAAACGACTGTGAAATACGGCTTGTAAAAGAGTATAAAGGTATTTGAGAAAGAAAACATAAAAGAGGTAGAGGAAATATTTTGAAACAATGTTTTAATACTAGGTGCTATAGAAGTAAAATAATGAGGTGGTAGTGATAGAGAATATAGGATGTAAGACACAAATGATACAATATTTTGAATGCTTAAAAGAAAGGATGGAATACTATGGAGAAAAACATATAATATAAGGCGTAAGAAAGTGATAATAGAATGTTTAATAAATAGCAACAAATATAGAAAAGGAAATAGATAAATAAAATAGTTCAATATGAATTATATAAAAGGGTAATATAAATTGAAGAAGGTTGGATGAAATATAAGATGTAATAAAATATAGTAAATAAATTATTGGAAGAGAAATGTAATTAGAGAATAGAATAGACGGTTTAAGAAAAAATTAGTAAGTGAGAGTTATACTGCTTCAAAGAGAGAATAAAACAGGGATTTTAGAATATAGAGTTTTAGAGAGGAATTATTCAAAGATTGAGTGGCAGTAAAGTTTTAGTAGTGAATAAAACGTGAAGTAAATATTTTACTACAGGGTCATCGAAAAAGGTGTCTGGGATTTCAAAATAAAACATCCATGAAAACAATTGAACAAAGTGTGTTTAAAAAATGCCGTTAAACCACACGTTTTATTCTCCATCTTAATATGTTTCAATGTGTGCATCCTTTGTGTCTCTGCATACATCCAAGCGGAAGTATATTTATGCCCAGGTGCGCTGAGTTATTTCAGGCGTGATAGTCGCTAGAGTGGGGGTGATTCTCTCTTTAAGGTGATTCAAATCACAAATATTTTCTGTGCAAGCAATGTTGTTTACGTAGCCCTTCATGAAAAAAGTCTAATGGCGTCAGATCATGACTTCTCGGAGGCAAAGAGACAGGGCCACCTCCACCAATCCATTGGTTTGGAAACCTCTCATTGAGGGCTTAGCGCTGGCTAAGACTAGAAGGAGGTGGTGCACCATCTTGCTGGAAAACTACAGAATTTGATTTTTTCCATGTCTGTTTTCAATTATAGGAAAAACAACATTTATGAGCATGTCAAAATAAATGTCGCCTGCTATTGCTATTTCCGCAAACATGAAAGGGCCTACTTTGTGATCGTGCATTAAATCACACCACACGATCACTTTGGAACTGTCCCAAACATACTACTCGTAAATCTCGTTCGTTTGCTGTGATCCCCGAGTAGTTATACAGTAAATCCTGACAATTAATACAGAAACTTACTTAAAAAGTAGCTTCGTCACTAAATACTACCCGCTTTAAGTAATTTTCGTCGTTGTTGTTGATGGCGTGGAAGTTGAGCTTTTATTACTGCGCACTCAATGTCAGTGTTGTTGGTCGCTACACAGAAGAAAGCTTGCAGTGTTTACAGCAAAAATCACGCAAATCGGTCAAATATCTCTGAAGATATTTAACTATGAATTCCTGGACACTTTTTTTCCGATGATCCTGTATATAGTTTAGTAGCAGGTGAACAGATGGCTGTGAGATATTTAAATAGAAATTAGAGAAGAGGAATAGAAAGAGAGTCGGAGAGAAAGTATAAGGGAGATAAGATAGAGGGTGCAACAGGAGGAAGGTAAAATGAAAGACAGGTGGAAGTTAGAGTAGTATAGCGAGTGAATAACAGAGTTAGTGAAAGCAAAAAATAAATAATTTTAAGGCCTGTGAAATATAGCTCAACAGAATATTGGTTGTGCCAAATGGTTTTAAAAAATAGACTTGGTTTTAATAATTTAGAGTCCAAATAATGTTGGAGAATTGACTATACATGAAATATAAAAGTATTTTATTTCGAATTATGATTTAACCCAATAAAGCTAACATTTCAATGAAAGTGAATTTATTTTAAATGTAAGAAAACCTATTATTTATATAATATTTAGCGATTTTATTTATAAAGATGTTGGTCTATAAAGTTTTTTCTCTTTTTTATGTCCAATCGGAACATAATCATTCTATGTATTCTAAACAAGCTAAACTGGGGGAATCAACCATTATGCAGCATTACGTTCTAGGTAATTGCGAAATGAATATTTCATTAATGTTGGTTGAAAGCTTCGCATTTGATTGAGTGAGAAGGTTTTCACTAACAGCACTATGAAGTATTAAAGCAGAACAGTATATTTTATAGATAACTAACGGACCCTACAGATAATAATAATAATAATAATAATAATAATAATAATATTTAGCACCGCGTCTTACTAACCGTTCGGGTTATACGCTTAAGTACTAATTACTCTAATGGATTAGGAATTAGGAGGGTTGAATTTAGAGGAAGTGAACCCGCATTTGCGTGGAGGGAGGGAGAGTGGAAAACCATTTAGGAAAAACCACCCCCAGTTCACCCGACCGAGATTCGAACCTCGATCTCCCCGTCCTCGGCGGTCGAGCTCAACACGACTAGCGCGTTAGCCAACTACGCCACCGAGGTGGGTGACCCTACAGACGTTGTCCTGCCCGAACGTTGGTTTTTCGTTTGGGTGGCATGATTGATTTCTATAATAAAACAAATACTATGTGATCATCACAATTACAAATTCACAATGAACTCCAATTAGTGAGTTACACAAATATTACAAATTCAGTGTTTGTCTTCAGAAGGTTTTAACGGTCANCCTAAAAAATAAAAAAAAACTTGAACCCGATTGCAGCGACACCTACTGGGTCAAATTGTGAATCTAAACCATCCAAGGACCCACTCAAACAAACACACACAAAATTTCATCAAAATCGGTCCAGCCGTTTAGGAGGAGTTCAGTGACACCCACACGTACAGAAGAATTATATATATTAAGATAGGCTAAGTACTTATATTGGAAAAAGAACTATTAAAACATTACGTGTTCTGAAATAATCTTATTCCCTTGGGCAGAATAAGCACATTTAAGATATAGTTTGATGCAAACTCAGAAATGACATTCTGGACACTGTAATCAAAACAGGGAGCTTTGGCTTTGAAAGCCAATGCTCTACCATTGAGCTATCCTGGTTTGTCTCCTAATTTAGAGTCATCTTTCACTAGTTGGTGTATTGAGTGTAATTTTATTGCAGTATGAATGTGGTTTTAGCCAGTGTGTCAAGCTAGGTTCAGTATTTTGATTTTATTTATGGTTAAATGTATGGACAGTACCCAGTTAAATTGTTTACTCGGCTAACCTAATTCTTTCAAAGCTCTGCCTATTTAAATATAGACAATGGACTATTTTTGGCTTAAACACTTATCGACTACTTTGATTTTCTATAAGACTATATATAGCCTATAACCCGCATCGGTGGTCACACGGTCTAATGCCTCACTCTCGTTTTAGAACGGATTTCCGTTGACGGTAAGATCGGGGTTTGAATCCCATCTGAGTGTGCTGATGGTGGTTTTGTCCTAAATTGTTTCACCCTCTCCTCCCTCCATTCAAATTTGGATACATTTCCCCTGAAATTATAAATTCTTAAATCCTATTCAATTAGCGTAATGATTCTATGTTTATAATTCTAACGAGTACTAAGAAGTGGGGGACTAGATCCCTATATTCTCTTTTATCTGTGAAGTTCAACTTAACTAAATATTACATACATAGGCCTACTTGCCAGCAGTGGAATGGCGTGGAATGTTGGCAAGATAAGCCAAGCTTGTCAAAACTCTACCTATGATAAGTTATCACCCAATTATTCCTCACCTGACCAATCACACCTAGACTACACTACACACCTCCAATGGGAACGTAATTTCGTTCATTCTTATCCAACTAATATTATACTTTGTGACAGGGCCGCGTCTAGGGGGGCTGGCAACGGGGGCAATCTCCTAGGCCTCACATTCCAGGGGGCCACATTTCCCCCAAAAGTTATTAAATAAACTACAGTTATTATTCTGAACTTCTCATCAAATGGTGGACAAATAATTAACGACAATAATTATTCGCTTAAGGATAGGATTCCTTTCCAGATTCCTGAAAATCCTAACTTTATGTATTTTAATATTTACTTTATTAGAGTAATGTGCTGCAGTACAGTAGAATGCGCCACCATTGTACTACCACAGTCTGTCTACAGACAACTAACGGTGCTATGGTGGAAAGAGGAATTTACTTTTGTCAACTTAATTGGATTGATTGTCTGCATTTAATAAAGTACACTCATTTAATGGGTTTATCAATGTTCCAGAAAACACGAAAAATTATTAAGTAACATAAATACCGCGTATGCATCAATATATTACAACGCACTAATGCTAATCTGAAAAACTGCCGTACAAAGGAGGACCTTAGATTTTTTGCTCCGGGCCTAACATTTTCTTTAAACGGCCCTGCTTTGTGATAAGTACAATTCACAGATACAATTGAAACAAACTCTGCTTAAACTGGTGACAAGCCACACCATGCCATTAACTATAAGTTTAATTAATAACCCATCACAGTTAATAGGTGAGTTTATAAATAAATGTTATTTATTTAGTGACCATTAATTCTACCAATAAAGTGGTTGGTTTTTGTCTTCGAACGCTGTAGAACATTATTTTACACATTCTTTAGCGTTTTTTACTCCTATTCTCACTTTCTCTTTTCTTTTTAACTTGAAGCATATATTATTTTAGCTTCAATTTTTTTTTTCCCTCATTTCATTTCCATACATATTTAGTTAGTTTATTAATCTATTTTTTAAAGTATTTATTTTCTCTCTCTTATTCCCCTGATAAAAAAATTCATGTAAGCTATTAATAATACGTAAATATAAAAATTAAAAGAACTAAGCCAATTGTACTTGCGAATTTTCCAACTTACCATCCCTTCCAAATCCCTGAGCAGCTGGAGAAAACTAACTTGATAATAAACTATGAGGTGGTGGTTCATTGACGAACTTTTATTGACTACAAAAACTTCCCAAGTAAATACTGTAACACACCCAGGGATTTCATTTCCTTCTAGCATTTTATTTCTAGATAAGTTCAGAACCAGTGTTTGGAGTTTATGTTGTGTGAGGTTTTTTTCATGGTTTTTAAGACATAACGCTCAAATATTGAGTATCAATGCTGTTCAGACGTTTTTACAAAAGGAACTCTGTTTTAAATTAAAATATTACTTGAGAAACACATGTATAAAACCTATCAAAATATTATTTTATTAATATATAATGCTATTTTACAAGTTAAAATTGGAAGTCTTACTTATTATAAAGTCAATCAATGAGAGCAATGGGTCCTTTTCAATTTACATAATCATTTGTACGTGGAGGCTGTGAATAACATTTGTATTTTCATACTAGCCTTAACATCTAATTTATGTCTGCATCAATTTTGTATTGTGAAATAAATCTCACAGTTTTTGTATCAAATAAACGTGTGATACACCAGCAACACGTGAACATAAAAAAAAATACATGGTACTGCTAAAGATAATATATCTTTTAATAGCACGAAATAATAATAATAACTCGAAAAATAATAATGGTAGTAGCACGAGAAATAGTTCCTAATCCTGGGACATCCAGGTCATGTTGGAAAGAAAAACCCTAAAAACTGTACTTTGATCTGAATACTGTCAAAATTGGACCCAACTTGAAATCCTGAGGGCTGAAATCCAAGATCCGCATCCGGTCAGTGCGTGTCCAGTTAACAACGCTAGTAAAAATACATGGGGAGGGGTGGGGGGGGGAGATAATTACGCAACAATAGGTGGGAAAGGATAAATACTGTAAACAAATAACGTATTTCACAGTGGTTATTGTTATGAAAAAAATAATATAATGATAATTGGTCTATTAAACTCATTGTTCAAAATACCCTGCCTGACTGAATTCAGTTAAATTATAAACTAAACTAAAAACCTTATAGAGAAAAATAATAAAATGTATAACTTAATATCTGAACAAAGTTTTCTTTCAAATTAAAAATCAGAATATAAAAATGAGATTAAATAGTAGTTCTACAACAATAGTAAAATAAAAATAAAATAGGTCTGAAATCAAATTCATAATACTGACATATTTGAAGAAAAAAATTAATTTATTAAATTTAAGATGTATAGAATTTAGTTATCAACAAACAAAATAAAAAACATATTTGTTTTGAAGTTCATTGATTTTCTTTGAAATAATGACTTCGACTAAAAGTGTTTCTCTTCAGAGTCATAATGACTGTTCTATAAGATTATAATGTTTATATAAGAGAAGAAATGTTAAATTTGCAAATTACAGTATTTCGGTAGCTTTGGCGTATGAAAATGAATAGTTGTCATATCTGAAGTAAATATTAGTGAGGTGTCGTAAGGTCTTTAAGTCTCCGTCATCGATGAATAAGACATAAACAAAATATGCTGTAAATAATTTGGATGAATATCACCTTATGAATGTTCTTTTAGTCTAGCGGGTCGCCGGTTCGCATCGGCATTGTTCGTGGCATTCTCAGCTATTTAAGAGTAATGCGACATTTTAAAATAAGGGGTGGAAAAATTATAAAATTTAGGGTGAAATATAATGGAATTTCCTGAAAGAATATAAATAAAATGTAGTTGGTTTCATGTGGAACAAGTTATTTAATGAGTGAAATTGCAACAAATGTCACATTTAACATCGAAACAGCTACAATATAAGTGTTGTCAACAAGAAGGTTGCTTCCGAGCCATTTAAATCGTGACGCTATAATGGAGTAAGTCAATCTCCCCCTTTCGTTTTTTTCCTTCTTTGTGGCTGGTCCGACAACAACTATGTCTGCCATTCATTCTCGCTCTCACACCATATTGTATTGCTCTCACACCATATTTTATTTCTCTCACTTCATGTCACGTAGGCGATCCACGCTCGATGCGCAGCGCATCTTCTATTGTATTGAAAATATGAAGCTTTGCTATTTCAAACAGTCGAGCATCTCCAGACGCTACTCTCATAGGTTATGTTTCGTCGTGAAAATACCTGGGATGAAATTACTTTTGAAGATAAGTTTGACGATCTTTTGAAGGTGCAATGTTATTAAATCATATTAAAGTGTTAAATCTTAAAAAAAATGAAACGATTACAAATCATAATAATAAAAATAAAGTTGAAATATACTGTAGGTGTTTTAAGTATTATTTTTCTTTTGGCGTATGTCACTACTAGCCGGGAGGAACATGATATCTAGTTCGGTCACCTGGATTTAGACTATTCGCTGCTCTAGTGGCACAGAACGTTGCCCAGGGAGGAGGTTGTCTAAACATACCCGCAATCAAATGATGTGATCATAGTGAATATGGAGGTTTGGGCTAGTGGGAGTCTTAAACCTAACCTAAGCCTAATTTACCAACCCCAGGCAACCGTTGAGATAATTCCTCTTACATTAAAAATATCCAAGGTACCAACCGTGAATTGAAGCTGGGACTCCTAGGTTCGTGGTCAGGTGCACTGACCAATACACCACGGGGCCGGATTACGTCTTTATTATATAGTAGTTCGTAGTAGCAGTCTATCAACTCGTCTTGCAATCTCAACATTATATTCAACTAAACTGATCCAGAAGTTTGAACAAGGAGAAGTAGGAGGTATTTGTTTAAAAGTTGAATCATTAAGGTTGGTTGGAACGGATTGCGTCTTGAGACCATCATCTTTGCATTTTTGTTACAACATTTATTTTTTATTAATGCTAAAATAAATAAAATAGCGTTTCTAAAGATACGTTTAGTTTAATTTTACTCAAACAGTAAAATCAACAGTTCTTAAATATTTGTAATGAGAAGATTGTCGTTTGTCGATAAACTTTTTAAATGAAGGGTCATCAAATAATAGGATGCTCATGACAAATATTCAAGAACGGGATTAGGAATGGCAACAATGTATTGATATAAAGTATATAATGACTTATTTATAAAAATGTCGATATATTTATATCGATGTATTGGTACCCAATATATCGACCAAATTATTGATACATTTCACTCATAGGTCTACGATTTAAATCTTGCAAATCAAAATAAATTGAACCATGTTTCTTTATTTTTTATAACCCAATCAATTTTTTCCTATTTTTACTAAACTTTTTTGCTATTTTTGACCGCTAAATGAAATATTAAAAAGTGAAAAGAGGTGAAGAATAGTATTACAGAACAACAACCATCTTAATACCGTCATTCCATGTATTTAAATATATCGGAAACAACCCATAATTATAATTATATAATTTTATCAATGTATCGTGGCTTTCGGTTTATACTTTGTAATATATTAAATAATAAATATGATATATCAGAGTAAGTGTATCTTCCTTATTGGGACTTCTTTATGTATAAATCAAACTAAACGCAACTACTGGAGATATATTTTATTTCTTGTGTCCAAAAAAACATTTTTTTATAAAATTTTAAAAAATACTGGTTATATCTCACGCCCTCTTTCATCCAACCTTAATGTTATCCAACAAATGCCAACATTCTAAATCCAAAAGGAAAATAATGGGTGTTTAGTTTGGAAGAAGTCGGTGAACAGTTTTTTCACTCACTTTAAATACTTGCCGTTTAGTGGAAAATACTTTTCAGTTGTATCCTGGAACACTGTGAGATATTTTTTTAAAAATGACAGTTTTAAAATCCTAGATCCTCAGTTCCTGTCTTTGTCAGTCAATACTCGAAGTTTGTATGTGTGTTTTTTTTATTAAATTCTTGAAAATGTCTAAAAAGAATGAAATTTGAATTAAACGTTTAAGGAACTCCTGAAGAACCTCGATGGATCTCTAGTGTTCCTAGGAAAATAATTTGAAAACTGGTGTTCTGTTTTAATTAATATGATTTTTAGTTTTAGCTAAATGTTTATTCTTTGACATTCGCCATGAAATAAATTTGTGAATATATTTATGAAAATCTAAAAGAAATACAAATCCTACAATCTGACACTAACAATAATGTTTTCAGTTTAAGATGAGTCATGTGTCTTATCGGTTAACATCAAATTACAGCTGGGATTGAGATTTGAATCTCACCCCTCGGAAAACCTCGGTGGTACCATACAAATTCAAGAATATAATTAATATGTGTTACCGTATACTGTATATTGTATCTACTATGAACGACTCAGAACAAGTCTATTGAAAATTGAGGAAATTTCAGAAAGCATAGGTTATCATTGTTGTAATTTAGGTCTTTGTCCTGGAAAAATTAGACCACACAATTAAAATACAATAATATGTAGTGATATATATTTTTTCATTATGTAATAAACCAATTCTAGCTTTAAAAAAGATATCAACATATTTTTAATAACATTTATTTTGTTATTGAATTTCGGCATGAAATAAATGTTCAATTATTTGTATCTTAAGTGTGAATTTTCAACTTATAAATCCAATTTTATTGTATAGCTTATGTATTTTGCTGGTTTTTCGCCACCAATCCGGGTCTATATACTAGACACAAGAAAATATAAAGTACCATTCATTTGGTTGAACTTTTGTATTTTCATTGTTCCGTGCCACAAATCCAAGTCTATGTGGATGTAAAAAAGTATCAAGTACCAATAATTTGGTTGAACTTTAGTGTTTTCCTTGTTTTTCACCGCAAATCCAGGTTTATATACTAAATACAAGAAAAGTGCACGCAACTATCATTTGGTTGAACTCTTGCATTCTCCTTGTTCTTTGCCACATCTATGTGGATGCCTGTGTACGTGAGTGATCCTAAACGAAACTCACTT
Source organism: Timema genevievae (assembly GCA_902155825.1). Lineage (NCBI taxonomy): Eukaryota > Metazoa > Arthropoda > Insecta > Phasmatodea > Timematidae > Timema > Timema genevievae. The sequence continues at coordinate 48,598 of CABFWO010004928.1, forward strand.
TTCAAGATTTGCGAACGCACCTTGCACGTACCATCTTACTATTGGTTCTCTCCCTCCTCTCCTTATAGGAATTTCCCAGAGCTAGGAGAAAAGAAGAAATTGGAAGTCTGAAAGTATGAGGAGCCGAGACACGAATATAAAGTGGTTGTCAGCCACCTACAAGCAGGGAAATTAAGTTTCCTCCCTGCATGTGGATTGGTAGAATAGAGAATGACGATATCAGAGACATGGCTCACACCTGAGGATGAAGGGAATTCTCACACATAACAAGGACTAACACTTTCGACAAAACGGTACAGTCAAGCTCACACTAATACACACAAACTTTACTTTAATAAAATAGGATTGAATGGATAATAATTGATAACTTAATGTTAGTACAAACGAATGACGAGTGTATTATATAAAACATCCAAACAATTTATAATTTAGGGAAATTGTAAAACTTAAAATGTGAAAAACTTACTACTTTTGAAACTATCTCATACCATAATTTACTATTCATTATCTTTATTACATGCGCCCCTTTCATGAGAATTCGAATGTAAATGCGGTAAAATTAGCTCTCCCAAATTTAAGTTGTGCTCATATAGACGTATGGAGTGGGGGATAAGGAGGTTCAAATCCCAAAAAATTTTCAGAAGGTTTTGAATATGAAGCTTAACAATGGCCTTGTATCAAACTTTAAATAATTTATAGAGGTATTCACTTTACAAAGCGTGTCCACGGAAGGACCACTACAAATAGTTTCTAAAGACATTTAGTTTTCAAACAAAGCCCAAACGAATATCATTCTAAATGGCTTCAAGAGGCATCTGATTTTTTTTAAATACCTGTCAGGGGCCACTCCAAATATTTCCTTTATGCATTTTTTTAAAAATCCAAACAAGGATCACTCCAATTGAACCGGTGATTGGAAAAAGGATAGCATTTTATAAATATGGTAAATTAAACTGAGATAGCCATATTGTAGGGTTTTTTATAAACGATTTAATTAATGCAACAAGTGACTATTTTAGTCCCGTATCATGCTTAAAATCGGCCTTGAAGTTTGGTTGAGTAGAAAAAGTATAATAATGTTAACCTTTTTCTACTCAACAATGAGCTTGTGAAACTGATATTAATAACATTGGACCATTCATTTTATCAATCGTTGCACTTGTGACGCGGTAGAAAGACGTGCTCAAAGCAGAACTAAACTAATTAAATGTGAAATACTGAAAACAAATCCTTAATCTGTTTTTGCAACACAAAAAATAAAATGCAAGTAAAACTATAATAACATAATACAGTAGCTCCATGGCTTCTTTGGTGCTGACTGACAGCTCACAGCTGACAGCTGACGGCTTTGAAAAGCTATCGGACCAAATTATGTATCCCTACGCCGAACCATATGATCTGCAAAAAACATGTGTTTAGCAGCTGTCACTTCTGACAGTCAAAATTTAGGTAGCATATACCTAAATGTTGACTGTCAGCTGTCAGCTGTGAGCTGTCAGTCAGCACCAAAGAAGCCATGGGGCTACTGTATGTTTCCAACACCGTATAAATCCTAGGTTCTGTTATTGTAAAGAAAATACTCTTTAGGAGGAAGACCGCCGCCATTCAAAATAATCAAGTAGTGGCTCTTTATTAAATATTAAAGTTTATGAAATCATCTGGGGGCCTCCATATTGCTACTGCCAATATTTTATCAGTCATAATGCGCAGATGCTGCCAATTTAAAAAAAATAATATATCAATTTAAAAAATATATTATTTTTAATTTTTGACTCACTATTAAATATATTTTTTATAAAACTGACATTAGTTGCTTATCTACCTGCTGTCAAAGCATTGAGTGAAAAAAGGATAACACCCTAACGGCTTTAATTATTAAATTAATAAACTACTTTAATTATTAAATTAATAAACCACTCACCAATTCAATTAGTTTCTAAAATCATTCAATTTTCAAAAATGTGTTAGGGGAAGACCACTTTCAATAAGTTCTTAAGTTATCTAGTTTTAAAAAAATCCAGGTGAGGACAATTTTAAATAGCTTCTAAGGGCATCCAATTCTAGACTAATTCAGATATTTTTTTAGTGGAATCTATTTTTTGGAGAAATAACTCAAGTGAGGAATAATCTAAATAGCGTCTAGGGGCATCCCAATATTAAAAATATTGTGGGTGGGAACCAATTCAAATAGATTATTGGGAATTTAATTTACTAAAAAAATTTTGTAAGCACTTCCTGAAATATCTTTTAGAGGCATTTATTTTCAAAAATTTGCTGAAGGAGACTAGGCCAAATAGCCTCGAGGCGTATCCAAATTTCAAAAAATTTAAGGGGTATCTCTATTCTAAATAGCTTTTTAAAAAGGTATAATTTTTTTAAAAAAACTCTTCAAACGATGATCACTACAAATAGCTTCCAGGAGCATCCAATTTTCTAATATTAACTGTAAGAGAGGAGGTTAGAAAAATCCTAAAAAACTTTTTTGTTATTTGTCCTCTCTTCCTTTCTCACACAAAGTTCCACCACTATATAAATTAACAATGTTCTAATTTCTTATGGTTTAATAGTAAGTCTTAACACAATGTCATAAATTTAAGATTTTGAAACCCCCCGAAATTTAATTCTCCCTACGCCCATGGTTGTACAATGTACAGTACATATGATGTTTAAGGCTACATAAATTGGATTTTCAAGGTTTTTTTGTTTCTTTTTTCAGTTTGTTTTGGCAAACTGGACAGGGTCAAAAAAAATCCAGCGATATACGTGTTGAGACAAAATGTGTATTATTTTAATAAAACTCGAAGGTCTGTATGTACATTCATATTTTTGTGGAGCTATTATCTTTTCTGGGTAAGTATAAACAAGAAGAAGACCAAGTACTACATTTTTAGAATTTTTGTCTGTCTGTCTGTCTGTCTGTCTGTTTGTTTGTTTCCAGTAAACTCAAAAAGTACTCATCGTATCGAGACGGGACTTCTTCTTTTATATGCCTTATTTTTATGGAAGCTCTATCTCATCAGTGAACGAAATAGTGTGTAAAAAACTTTGGTTGGTTAGATATATTTTCCCTTGTTTTAAGGTTTTGCGTGTAAATTAGGTTTATTTAGTTTTCTCTCTTGTATCTCTATCCCTTATATAAAGAGGTTTGTTTGCGTGTTTGTATGTTCGTGATAAACTCCAAAATAGCTAATTCGATCCAGACAGAATTTTCACTCATGTTCCTTAAACTCTCAGAATGGACAAAGGCTATATTTTTGCCCGTTAAAACAAAATTAATTAATGGGTTTTCAAGTATTCTGTTTTAAACTACTTCATCAAAGGTGTATTCTCCTATTGAATGTAGAATTGATTAGTTTCATGTTTAGCTTGATCGCCAAATCAACTGCAAAACAAAGAGTAATTTCAGAATACATTTCAATCTTAAATACTGGTGCAAAGAGAAATGATGTTGTTGTTAGGTTGATCGTTTCATATTCACATTATTGGGTGAATAGTGTTTTTTTGACAAATAAAAAATACACATAAGTAATATATAACCTGTTTTTATAGTTTGTCTGTTTGTTTCATATTCTTCACTTTAGTTGCTAAAATGTATTGTTATTTGGTAAATATTAACTACACAAATAACGTACCACATCTTTATTTCGTTTGATCTTATTTGTACATAAATAGGGCTTAATATAGATTTATGAATAGCATACAGTGCACAATTAATAGTTAAAATACAGTGATTTATAATTAAGTGTAGTGTTTTAAGTCTAATAGTAAATAAGGCATAGCGTACGTACAATGCACAGTTCTTAATTAAAATATGATTTATAACTAAATGTAGTGATTAAAGTATTAACTAAATCGATTGTCTTTTAGCTATAGAAATTAACTTAATTTATTTCCTCTAATAGATAAGGTAGATTGAAATAAAAACTTTAAAATATCTCATATAATAAAAAATAATATCTTATTCAATAGTAATAATATTACTATTACTACTATTATTATTATTATTAATATTATTATTATTATTATTATTATTATTATTATTATTATTATTATTATTATTATTATTATTATTAATTATTATTATTATTATATGTTTCTTTAAACCGTTAGAAAAAATTTACATTTATTAATTGGTTTAGTCAAGGATTAATATTATACCAGATGATTTGGAAGAAAACTGATAAATTGGGTTGATCTTACAAAAAAAATTATTTCAATGATAAATCAAGTCCATGTGATATTCCCTTTTGATACTTAGGCCTAAATATCTTGGAAGTTCCACAAAATATATCGCTTGAGGACTAGCCCTTCTATCACTATCACTTTTAAGAGTCAATAAATGAATTTTACCCTATTTTAAGGTATTTCAATCGTGAATTGTCTAGGAGTTGATACTAGCCATTTTTGAAGAAAATAAATAAGTCACTAATTTTATTTAAAATATGTTTTAAATTACTTTATTCTAGAACCTTTTCAAAATTGTTCCAAATGAGTCAAAGAGAATAAATATTTACTTGTATATTGTGTCGATATTACGTCATCGGACACCCAGTGTTCCCATAAACCTCCGCGAGAGCACCTGGCCGGCTCGTGGAGGGTGTTCGCCCGCGGGAAGAAGTAGTTCGCGTGGTTGGTGTGGGGATCTAACAAGGTGTATAGAAGGTCAGTGTGGTTTTGTGAAGTGAAGAGGGTGGACTAACGCCCCTCATGAACTGGTAGGACGGTTCAAAAAAAAAGCGTTGTACAACAAAAATGTAAAGGTAGTCAGCAACTGTGTAATATTGTGAAATAAAGTAATGCCTTACAACATTTAGTTTGTACAATATTATGTTTATAGAATAATAATACTAAAATTATAAACTTCATATTTAAATTCGCCACTAGTTCAATCCTCGGTCCCGACACATATTTATCTGATCGCCAAACCCTTCATTCACCTCTGACAAGACGTGTATTAATCACAACTTGTGAATGTGTGGAATGCCAGGCCTCCACCGTGGTTCGGATTCGGATTCCACGTTAAACTGTAGGTCCTCCATTTCATCTCACAATCACCCTACCATTACACATTAGCAAGTGCGTATAGCCCGAACGGGTAGTAACACGCAGTGCTAATAGTAATAATAATAATACCATTGGTTCATAAAATCACCATTTGAAAAATCATTTGCACCTTCACCCGAATAAAAGACTTCCGTGCTATTGCATCAAAGATGATGAGACACCTTAGGTCAAATATAAATACAAACTATAAGGATTTGAAGAAAATACGTATATCAATGATGTTAAACTCTATTATAATAGAAAATAAAATAAAGTGTACCGTAAATTTGGTCACGTTCTTCACTAATTGATTAGAGAAAATATTGCATATTATAAATTTGTCATGAGCTGAAATAATTTCTATATGAATAAATATGACTTTTCATCGTCCCCCATCCCCTTTTTACTTACTTTATGACATTGAGCTAGTTCCTTCCAGTCTCCCTAATTACACCCATTTCTTTGAGCTCCATTCCAATGTTATCCTCCCATCTGTGTCAAGGTATTCCCAATGGTATCTTCCCATTGGGTTTACCAGTCAGTAACCTGAACAAGGTTCTAAATTCTTCCATTCACGCTACATGTCCTGCCCACCGTAATCTACATGATTTGACTGTCCTAACAATGTCTTGTGATGAATACAGGGTTTGCAACTCATAATTATGTAACCTTCTCCATCCCCCAGTAGCCTCATTCCTTTTTGGACCCAATATCTTCCTGATACCTTGTTTTTGAAAACCCTAAATTTATTTTCATCATGTAGGGTAAGAGACCATGTTTCTCAACCATAGAGAACAACTGGTAAAACTATTATTTTGTATATTCTTCAAGAATCCCTTCCCATCCTAAAACATTAAAATGTTTCTGCGTTGGGCACCAATCTTCAGTCGAGTCAGAATCTTGTTTGTGATACAACCTATGTCGCTTCTCAATTCAAAATACACTGCTTGTTAAGAAAAATATGTACTTGAATCGTTTTCGTACAATTTTTTTTTAACTCTTCCATCTTGAAAACCCTCATCTCCCCGGAGTGGTGTATGTTAACAATAACATTCCACGTCTTTGGTTCTGAATGGAACATTTCATTCTATTCTGGGTTTGACAGTACACACCATCATTAATAATTGTAGTTCCATGTTCGAGAAATATAACAAGCAAGAACCTCTTCCTGGGGTTTTTTTTCTGACATAACGTGGTTTCCATTCAGAACCAAAGAGGTGGACTGGTGTCCTCTGGGATTGTGTTATTGCACACCAACGGACGACTTCACACCACTGCTCCTTATTGAGGTGATTCAAGAGTTTGGCAGCCCCGACCTAGTACCAAGTACCACTTCTTCCCGCACAGAGAGCAGTGGCCCCCCAATCATCTCAGAGCTTTGTGAATGATGAGTAACTATTTTTATTTAGCACCACGTCTTACTACCCGTTCGGGCTATATATACGCTTAAGTACTAATTACGTTAATGGGTCAGGACTTGGGAGTGTTGAATTTAAAGGAAGAGTGGAAAATAATTTAGGAAAAACCACTCTAAGTACACCCGACCGAGATTCGAACCTTAATCTCCCCATCATCGACATTCTAGCCTCCTACTGCAAGAGTAGCGCTTTAGATCACGCGGCCACCGAAATGGATATCTGTATTATCTAAATGTATTCTTCACTTCTGACTTTTGTCTGTTATGTTATCCTAAACTCTATAATGTTGTGATAAGTCAATTAAATAATTAAAGTAGTATCACACTTATTTATTTTAAATTTTAATATTTAATTGTACATGTCCCAACAAATAATGATAATAAACTAAGATTTTAAATTTTATTACAAATTATTGTTCAAATGCCATTTCATTAAAAAAAATTCCTATGAATCCCGAAAGTTATGGAAATAAACATTACTGAAGCCAAAAACCTTTTTATTTCCCTGGTGGAAACTTGAATAAATGTTTTAACTAACTCTGGCTCAGATTTGTAGAGGATATTAATTGGTATAAAATTTTAACTCTGTAAAAACCATTTTGTTGAATCATAACTTTCATAAACTGGAGTTAATATAATACATAACGCAACTGTTAGCGTGTGATTCTGAGCAAAGTTATTTGTTCGACTACGTTTAATATTTCTGTGAACGTAATTATCTTACAGCCCGCTTCGGTGACCACGTGATCTATAAACTAGACCACCGAAGACGGGAATATCGGGTTTCGATCCCAGTCGGGTGTACTGAAGGCTATTTAGCTTACAGTTTTTCCACTCTACCTCAACGCAATTATGGGTACTTTTCATCTAAATTAAATATTCCTAATCCCTAACACATTAGTGTCATAGAGAAATGTATACTATAGAGAAGACATCAAAGGTTAAAATATTCAGTCAAGTTTTTTTGGGTGGTTTTTCCACTGAGTCTCG
>CABFWO010004929.1:0-42546 GCA_902155825.1 Timema genevievae
ATTTCTGATATCAAAAAGCCATTCGTGTATTCAATTGTTTATTTAGTCAAACTGAACAATTGCAAACTTTAGCTAATGGAGTATTGCAGTCTCATAAATAAATCAAGTCAAGACATAGTGATCAGCTGTTGCTAAGTAAGTTTATGTTGATCGTACATGTGTATATCCATGAATTTACAGTTCCTCACTCTAAGTCACTGCCTGAACTAACATAGACCGACATGTCTATGAATTATATTTATTTACATGAGGGGAGTAAAAAAATGTCTTACTAAACTCAGTACGTTGTCGGGATATAAGGTCACTACTCTCAACACCTCCAGGTGTACTATAGTACTCAGATACACAATACCGCGAGGTATGTCTACATTAATTATGTATATTGTGATGTTGTTGAGATATTTTTATCGACTTATTCTTAATATATATGATGTATATTGTATTACGTTTGATATTTATATTCTTCCATTAAAAAACCCCTCACGTATAGTAATACTATGTCAATACCTCTGACGACAGCCACGTGACAACGAACATTCCATATAATTCCAAACATGAATTGCATTTCACAACACATTCTAATATAACACCCTCGTATTACAAACTATAAGGTGACCTGGTGGTCTAGGGGTAAGGTGTCAGACCTCTGTGCTGAGGGTCCGGGGTTCAATCCTCGGTCCCGGCACAGATATATCTAGATTGCCAAACCCTTCCTTCACCTCTGACAAGACGTGTATTAAACACAACTTGTGAATGTGAGGAATGACAGGCCTCCGCCGTGGTTCGGATCCCACGTTAAACTGTAGGTCCTCCATTTAATCTCACAATCACCCTACCATTACACATTAGCGTAAGTGCGTATAACCCGAACGGGTAGTAAGACGTGGTAATAAGAATAATAATAATACAAACTATAAACTTTGTCTTCAGTAAAATAGCTGGTGTGCCGTTACCTTGGCGACGAATAGTAACAGTTTGCTTACGAAAACATATATATATATATATATAGAGTTCGATATAGTAAGGTGTTAGCATAAAACCCGCTTCGGTGGTCGCATGGTCTAAAGCGCTAATCTCGTAACAGACTAGACTACTTATGATAGGCAGATCGTGTTACGATCCCAATCAGGTTCACTGAGGGTGGTTTTTCCTAAATTGTTTCCCATTCTATTTCCACACAAATGCGCGTACACTTCCTCTAAATTAAACTTTCCCCATCCCTAATCCATTGGCATAGTTAGTAAATAAGCGTATAAGCAAAATAGGTAGTTAGACAAGGTGAAAAAATAGCATAAATATAAATTAATTTGTGAGTTTTAGTCATTAAATTATATTAAAAACAAGTTTAAGTAAGATCAATAGCGTTCTTTCATATTCTTCGAGATGGCTACAAGGACCCATAAGTAACTAACAACATGGCAGTCACTTAATTTGACTAACTTCAGTTTATAAATTAGGTAATAAATAAAGCTTAAGGCTGAGTCACTTCTTAAGTACATACAAATGTTTATGAAAGTTGTTTAGTCCCGTAGAAATTAATGTAAGTAAACAGTCACCCACTTAAGTAATTACCAAGAGTGTTAAAAATTGTCTTTGAAGGAAATCTGGAAAAATAGTGAAAGTTGATGAAAATCAGAATGTAAGTGAAATACTTGGATGTTATGTATAGAGAGTATTCAAATCGAATTTCCCTCAGATATTAAGATTCCTTGTCGCTAACTCGCTGGTCAAAACTGAATTTTATAATATAATTCTCATAAACACTGTTATATTTAACACACCAATAAAAATAGTTTCTTACAAGAAGACTTCGAACTGCATTATGGTTTGCCCAATTTTATTATGTTGTTAAATACTATACTAACAACAAATGTTAACATATACATTTAGAAATGTTCTTTATACATTCCTAAAATAAATAAACTAAAAACAATATATGATTTATTAATAACGAGAGAAATCAAAAGTCTGCAAATAACAAAGTCAACAAAACTGACCTAAGATAACATTCAGTACATCACATTATGAGAAGTTTTTCATTTCCCTACTCTATCTACTGGACAGTTGTTTATCGAAAAATATTCTAAAGACCATCATGATCTTATACGAAACTTCCCAAAATTATTAAACCCTGAGTCATTATTATAATAATCACGTTGGAAAGATTAAAAAACCTTAAAGATAAAGCTAAACAATTACTAGCCCCCAGAGTTAACCTAGCACGCAATGACCTCTGTAGGAACTTTCTCGAACTCCTGGATGATGGCGGTCCCGCAGTTTTGTTAGATCGTATAGAACTGTACTATCCAGAAGGAAGGTAAGTATAGATCTACTATTCTCTTATCAAATATTACACGTTCTCATTTGAAAACATATCATCATATCTTGTTAAGCGTAATTTGGTTCCGCTGCTAAATTCTCTTTGTGAAATGTGTAGGCCCAATTTATTCTTGGCTGTTTGTTTATAGGCACATTACTATTTGTCCAATTACAGAGAATTTCCATTGTTGTGGATAATGATAGGAGAACTCTTGGCTGTAACTATTGTCTAGGCTACAAATAGTGGTTCATGGCAATATTATTATTAGCACCGCGTCTTACTACCCATTCGGGTTGTACGCACTTAAGTTAATGTGTATTGGTAGGGTGATTTTGAGATGAAATGGAGGACCTACAGTTTAACGTGGGATCCAAACCATGGTGGAGGCCTGGCATTCCACACATTCACAAGCTGTGATTAAGACACGTCTTGTCAGAGATGAGGAAAGGGTTTGGCAATCAGATAAATCTGTGCCGGGACCGAGGATTGAACCCCGGACCCCCAACTCAGAAGTCTGACACCTTACCCCTTCATTGCGATAACATCCTTTAAAGGGGCTTAGGAAACACATTGTAGTCTCATAACTATATTTATAAGATACAATTACACTCTAAAATATATTCGTTGGATATTCTTATTAGGATATCACTATTGTTTTGTTACAATACATAGGTTAACGCATGAATTTTCATCTTGAACCTCACACAATTAGTTGGTTTCATATTTAGATATAATGGAAACGTTCACGCTCGTCTAGCAAAAATATATCCATCCAATTATTTTTCAAATTACATTTTAAAGTAGGCAATAGATAGATTATTAAAATTAATCAATGCACTTTAAAATACATATGTGTATTATTTTATATTACCTTTAATATTTAAAGAGCACTTTATACACCTAAATGATAAAAACATTCATCCTACAAACTAAGATAACCTTAGAGTAGACCCAACACATGGTTCCATAGAGGACAACTAGAATTATGATACTATTCGACTAATTGTATCCTCCAATTAAATTATAAATAAGTTTAACTTAATTAAATTATATATTTATTAAATAACAAATTTAATTTATTGTTTTGATATTTGAAAATATTATTAGGTTACATCTTAAAGAAAATCGTGGTTTTGTATATTTTGAATATTTTTAAAACAAGTTTAGAGACTATTATTGGTTTTAGCAATTTGTAGTATTTAATTAAAACATGTAAGCTTGGTACTGTTTGTATTTTAAACTCTGTTTAGTTACGAATGTCCCCGAAATATTTTTAATTAAAATCACTTTTGCCACGCATTTAGTAAAAAAAAAAAATCGTATGAAAAGAAAACTCGACGATAGAAAGGTGGATTACCAAGTTACAATTTGTCATTCCCCCTTTAAAACACCCACACACACACACACACACAGACATTTCAATCCACGGGACATGCATGTACTTTATTTTGTATTTTTTTTATCACACGTCGGGCAACAGAATATTCAAGCATGAGGGACCCAAACTGCCAATCGCATCTCCCATCTCTTCAACTTCATGGGATGGAAAAATACCCTTACCCCACCCCTTCCCCTACATTGACTCTCTCGTCATGAAAATCTCTCCTCTTCCTCATTTTAACTGATAGCAATCGTACACACAACATTTCCTAGGGCGAAACGGAATAAAATCAATATTTAGTCAACCTAGCGGTTTTGATGGAAGGGTCAATGTTACATAACACCCTGCCCTGCCACCTCTCCACCTCTATATCACCCCACACACCCACCACTTCTCTTTTACAACCCCATCCCACCCCATCCCCACCCCTTTTTTTCTTACGCTTTAAACTTTTCGACGCTGCGTTAAAGTAATGATTTAGGAAACTTTTTTTTAAAGAGATAATTAAAATAATGGTTTTCACCCAAATATAAAACCATTCAATGTCAATTTCCTTTTAAACGCTCTCTTTTTTTTTGGTGTGTGTATGACTGATGGTTAAGTGTCCCGAAGCAGTAGTACCGTTAAATAATATAACATTTCAAATACATAAAAACGATGTGTGTTTGTGTGTGAGTAGAGAAATTGTATAAAATAGCTTTTTTTTTATTAAAATCCATAAAATAAGTTAAAGTAAGAGTGTTTTCAACCATTTTTATATAATCATATAATAATAAACATTTGTTATAATTAACATTTATTAAAATAAGTTCTTGTTTAATTAAAGTTACGAGCACTTTTTAAGTAGACTTAGCGACTATTATTAAACTAATTTAAAGTTCTATAAATAGATAAAGACACCTTATTTTACAAAACTGAGTATTTTCAAAATATTTTTTAACTAGCATCCGGTTCGGACTCAAGGAAGGAATTAATCGTACAATTGTATTGGTAGAGCTATTTATTGTAATATTTGAACATCATTTTAATTGATTGTTGATATTATAATTTTAACAATTCCATTACTGGAATAACTAGCTAGGTGTGTAATGGCATACATGGCTCTTGTATAGGAGGGAGATGGTTTGTTCCCTGGTTGCATGTAATTGTTTATGCAACCTGTCCTTCTAAAACCTTGTTATGTGAAAATGATGATCCTTCTTCCTTGACTTATTTAATATTTCATTTTCGAGCTGGAATTGAATGTGTTTAAATATGAGATAGCCAGTTACTTGTTTTTTGTTTGTATTTACACCTTCAACAAAAATGCTACTAACGTCAACTCGATCCAAGGGATACGAGAAAGAAGGGCGGATTTAGAGATAATTCAAAATATTTATGTAAAAATTGATGAATAAAAGCTATAGTGAAGATTGAAACTCTAAAATATCAGCCCCATGACCCTAACTCTATGGCGATAAAGCACAATGCGTATCTAACGCCATAAACTGCTCGCCTATGTTTGTATCAACATGCAATACCTAGAAACATTTAAAATTAAAGCTTGTTGAACTACTTATTAAGGTTTATTTACACTATTATTAAATTGTCCACCTGATAACCCCCAAAGACATGTTCCTACATAACTAAGTATCAGTGCTCAGTTACTTGTAGGAAATAGAATTTACCAATTCTATTTGGCAGTTATTTATTTTAACTAGATGGCAAATTGGAAACTGGAATCTTGTTGATGTGATTATCTATTAAATAAGAGAGTTTGTGTGGATATTATTATTATTATTATTATTATTATTATTAGCACCGTATCTTACTACCCGTTCGGGCTATACGCAGTTACGCTGATGTGTAATGGCAGGGGGATTGTGAGATGAAATGGAGGACCTACAGTTTAACGTGGAGTCCGAACCACGGTGGAGGTTTGGTATTCCACACATTCACAAGTTGTGATTAATACACGTTTTATCAGAGGTTAAGGAATGGTTTGGCAATCAGACAAATCTGTGCTGGGACCGAGGACTGAGCCCTGGACCCCCAAAACCGAAATCCAAAACCTTACCTCTAGATTCTAAGCCGCACTGACTCTATATAAAGATGATGCCTGGGACAGTAAATCGACAATATATCTTGTTCTTCTATCTAACAAGCAAATAATAATTACACTAATTTTCACAAAATGTGGTTGATATTTTAATCATACCGTAAGCAAGCCTTTAATTATGACCGGCGCCCTACACTCAAATGCAATAATTGGTTGGAGGAAGGATGCTATTACGGGGTGTGGGGTACACAACTGTAGTACATACAAAGTTTACTTGGAATGCGAGGGTGTGGGGACTATACGGATGATAAACAATCTCACACACTTAGAGAACACATTCTCTATTAATATGTGAATCACTAATAGATTGAAATCAAAACAATTTTAATTTGTAATATTACTTTGATTACTTTCTTGCTACCTTACAGGTGAAGAAAGTATTACTATTTTCAAAAAAATAGAGCTCGGGGTTTTGATGAATCTCGACGATTCATGACCCCCAGAATACTAATTATTTTTTATTTAATTTACGTCTGTCTGTCTGTCTGTACCTCCAACTAGAGCCTAAACTTTTTTACCGATCGGACTAAAACTTGGTATCTACGGTTTTCATAGGGCTGCCCCAAGGGATTTTTGGAATTGGATATCCAACCCTAAAATTAAGTGTAGTTTATTGAAGGCCAAAAAGATAAAAAAGTCGATTTTCTCAAAGTCCGCTCTAACGATTTTGATTAAATTTCATTTATAAACATTTATAGATATTTCAAACAAAATGGCTACCCTCAATACTTCGCAAAAATGACTTTAGGGCCTCCAATTTGATGCATAAATTATCATTTTTATCATATATCTAAGACTATTTGAGATATGAAATTACTTAGCATTACAAATATATAGATCTCTTAACAATACAATTATTTTATTTTAAGCATATTTTTATAAAACCAATAACTATCAAGCTATATGCCAATATTTATATTTTTTAGCTTTTAGAAAACAAAAGGTAAAGTATTGTGACCGTAAAAAATATCTAATCTGAAATGTTAATGGATTTCGACATCTAATGACCCTCTAAACCCTAAAAAGTGTTCGTTGCAATGCCGTCTTTATGTGTGTCTGTTTAAACTTAAAATAAAGAGTAATTTAACAAAGGGCGAAGAGATAAAAAATCAATTCTCTCAAAATTGGCAGTAATAATTTTGATTAAAACTCATATCTAGGCGTTGATTAAGATTATAAATAAACTGGCTATTTTCATTTACCTATGAAAATTACTCTTAGGGTATTTTACAGAAGATGAAATTTCCGTTTCTCCACAACTATTTGAGATACTATATAACGTATCATTGCAAAACTATAGTACTCATAAAAATAAAGAACTTTTATATGAAATATATTTTTATAAAACCAATAGTTTCTGAGATATTGGCAAATTTATTTAATATAATTCAATGCTCCTTCATTTCAGACTCAATAGTCAATATTTACATTTTTCATTGGTCAAAATTTATAAATGAGGAATTTAATAGCAATGCGATGACATGAATATGTGCAACACCTTACAGAATGACGAAAATTTTAACAAGAAGTGTTGACCCTTGTGAAGCCAATATTGATATTTTCTATCGGTCCAAACATACAAATGAGGACATTAATTCTTTAAAGAATCTATAAAATATAAAACCGGGACTCAAAAAAAGCTTTAATTAAGTATAGTTCAATCTATACTTGGATTTGCTGGTGTGTATTATTTCGTTTCTCGTATATTACGAGCTTTGAGTAAATATCTACATTTTTAAACAATAGATCGAGAAAGTCTGTGCGGATTTCCGTACTATTTATTGAATCATTGTGCTTCTAATTTCTCCAATCGCCACGATGTTGTCAGAGGCAGATCATTTTAAACACCAACANGGGGGGGGCATCTTTCAATGAAGCCACAGGTGTGGTGATTGAGATGTGAAACCCGCCACATCAAATACAAATTGAGAAATCTAATATTCAAAACAACAGACACTGTTTTAACAAGATGGATTGATTAGCTAAGCTATTATATTTGTTGGTTACGGTTATAACCGCATTCAAATATCATGTTCTTTAAATTGAAAAATAATACCACTACACGGAAATCGAAACCGTCACCTTAGGTTAAGTACTCAAATACTATAACCACGGAGATTAACATTTTTAATTTTACCATTGGCAGAAAAAGCCAACAACAAAGTCAAATCAAAGGTAGCTGCGTTATCTGATATCTAGTGATTTTAATTGTACACACATTTGTAGCTGACAATTTACACACGTCCACCACAGACTCTGCCTTAAAATATGAGTGGGGAATGACCCTGGGCACGGGACGACTCCTGGATAGCTCAGTGATTAGAGCATTGGCGTACTAAGCCAAAGACCCCGGGGTTCGATTCCCAAGTCTGGTCAATTTAAATCGATAGCCTGCTGTTTAAACAAGTAAATTCTAAATATTTACTCTTTAACTACTCTGACGACAAATATGAAAATTGTTCAGATTGAAACTATAATACAATCCTTTTTTCTGAATACAGAGATGTAACGAAATGTTGGGGTAAGGAGTTGAAGGGAGGAAGCATCATTCCAGTTTAACATGAGCTTGATGGCATAGAACGCGTGACCACACATGAAGGTACCATGTATTACTTTCCTAATGTTTCTCAAGTTTGGTTTTACTACTATTTTCAGCGCGCTGTAATGTGATAACACTCTTCCTTGCAATAAAAGTGTATCTGTTGAAACTCCAATGTTGGACTCGGCCCATCATGAGCTTGGACCCAACTTTTACTGCTGGCTCCACTACATTAAACATATTATTATGAGAACGATGGGGTAGGCCAGAGTGGACAGCTGTTCCAACAACCCTTACTAGAGTTATTAAAAACACCATCCTTAACTGTTATCGCAAAGATGTCCCATCTATTTCTTATAGAAATAAATAAATAATTTTAGGATCAGATGCACAGCTAGGTAATATTAATTTATAACCTTCATAACAAATTTATCTAAAATTTTATATACAATTTTATAAACGTAGATTTTAGATTAGAAACTAAAATTTCACTAAAAGAAAGATATATTAAATTTTTTTTAAAATAGTTTTTAAATACTAGAGCCAAAATGTTCGAATATTATCAATATTTACTCAAAAATCCGCTCATATTAATTACTCAATCTTATCACTGTTAAATAGTTATTTTTGCTATAAACACCCAAGTAGAGTGTATCTTAATGATTATGCCTTTAAATCTTTGAGCTTTTATTAAACAATATAAGACTGTGGATTATGATTATAATTCCAAACAAACAATATATCAAAATAAATTTCACTAAATGCTATTTTAATAGTTTCACTCTTGACTATTGATTTATTCAAACATGTTCATATTTTAGATATATAATTTACCTGTCGTTATATTTTCACCAGTATCCAAGCACTATGACGTTATAATTGAATCAGTATCCAAGCATCTATGATGTTAATCCTGCGCCAATACACATTATACAAGCACTATGACCTTATAATCACACCATTAATCAAGCACTATGACGTTATAATCACACCATTAATCAAGCACTATGACGTTATAATCACAACATTAATCAAGCACTATGACGTTATAATCACACCAGTATCCAAGTAATATGACGCTATAATTTCACCGGTATTCAAGAACTATGACGTTATAATCACACCAGTATCCAAGCACTATGACGTTATAATCACACCAGTATCCATGCACTATGGCGTTACAATTGCACCGGTATGCAAGTATTATGATGTTATAATCACACCAGTATTCAAGCACTATGACGTTATAATCACACCAGTATTCAAGCACTATGACGTTATAATCACACCAGTATTCAAGCACTTTGACGTTATAATCACACCAGTATCCAAGCACTATGAAGTTATAATCACACCAGTATCCATGCACTATGGCGTTATAATCACACCAGTATCCAAGAACAATGACGTTATAATAACACTAGTATCCATGCACTATGGCGTTACAATTGCACCAGTATGCAAGCAATATGATGTTATAATCACACCATTATCCATGCACTATGGCATTACAATTGCACCGGTATGCGAGCATTATGACGTTATAATCACACCAGTATCTACGCACTATGACGTTATAATCACACCAGTATCCATGCACTATGGCGTTATAATCACCAGTATTCAATCACTATGACGCTATAATTTCACCGGTATCCAAGAACTATGACATTATAATCACACCAGTATTCAAGCACTATGATGTTATAATTGAATCAGTATCCATGTACTATGACGTTACAATTTCACCGGTATGCAAGCATTATGATGTTATAATCACACCAGTATCCATGCACTATGGCGTTACAATTGCACCGGTATGCAAGCATTATGATGTTATAATCACACCAGTATCCATGCACTATGGTGTTACAATTGCACCGGTATGCAAGCATTATGACGTTATAATCAGACCACTATCCAAGCACTATGACGTTATAATCACACCAGTATCCAAGCACTATGACGTTATAATCACACCAGTATCCAAGCACTATGACGTTATAATCACACCAGTATCCAAGCACTATGACGTTATATTCACACCAGTATCCAAGCACTATGAAGTTATAATCACACCAGTATCCATGCACTATGGCGTTATATTCACACCAGTATCCAAGCACTATGACGTTATAGTCACACCAGTATCCAAGTACTATGACGTTATAATCACACCAGTATCCATGCACTATGACGTTATAATCACACCAGTATTCAAGCACTATGACGTTATAATCACACCAGTATCCAAGCACTATGAAGTTATAATCACACCAGTATCCATGCACTATGGCGTTATATTCACACCAGTATCCAAGCACTATGACGTTATAGTCACACCAGTATCCAAGCACTATGACGTTATAATCACACCAGTATTCAAGCCCTATGACGTTATAATCACACCAGTATTCAAGCACTATGACGTTATAATCACACCAGTATCCAAGAACTATGACGTTATAATCACACCAGTATCCAAGTATCTAGGAATGTATACTCACATCAAAATCCAAGAATCTTTGACGTTCTATTTGTGTTCAAATTTGCAACCAATATTATAGTCTCATTCAAAAGAATTGGAAGACGGAAGTGGCTCACCGCATTTTATCCCACATCCTCTTGCCATAAAAATTGAGCTGCATTTTCCTCTATTCTTTACTTTTCACCTTTAACGCTACGTTAAGTGAAACACATAAAGATTTATGCTTCTATTTTAAAACATATTATCTCACTAAACACACCTTTCAGTTTGAAAGTTATCTCGTAATGTTGATGATTATGCAGGTTAATCTTAAAAAGTTTCCAAACAATTGTACAAATATAAGTGTCAATGTTCACAAATTCTCATAATCTTAACTTAAATAGTGATTAAGGACTGAACAATAATAATAATATATTTTATTGTTAAAGTGCCAAACAAAACATACAGAACAGAATTACCCATGTTTGGTTATATTTTCCAAGGTAAATATAGCCTACAACGGTGGTTACAGCACCTAAGGCGTTAGTCTCACGACACACTTGATTTCAGGTGACGGGGAGGTCATGGATTGAGTTTCAGTCTGGAGTGGACTTTAACATGTGATTAATAAACTGGTTTTTTCCATCTCCTCCTTATTCTCATGAGGTGCAATTTATCTTCAGCAACTTTACTTATCATTATACATTAAATTAGATATTTAATAGAGATGACGATAGATATAGTAAAATATTTAATACTACTGGATATTATGTCTCATTATTAAGAATATAATACCATACTAATTATTGTAGTCATAAAGGTTCAAAGATACAGATTAATAGATCAAGCCTACAAAATGTAAGGATGACGTTAATATTTTTCTAATAAAACTTACTATAATATAGTATTTAGCACCGGAACCCGTTCGTGTTATACGCTTAAGTACTAATTATACTAATGGATTAGGAATTGGGAATGTTGAATTTAGAGTAAGTGAACCCGCATTTGCGTGGAGGGAGAGTGGAAAACCATTTAGGAAAAGCCACCTCCAATTCACCCGACCGAGATTCGAACCTCGATCTCCCCATCCTTGGTGGTCTGGCTCAACACGAATGGCGCGTTAGGCAACTACGCCACCGAGGCGGGTAATAAGACTTACTGTAATATGATAACATAAATATAAAAAAAATTATCTATTACATTTATTTAAATGTGTTCCAATAACCTTAGCTTATGTTAATTCATAAGTATCACAAACTGATAAGTGATAGTTATATGGATCAGTCCTGAGAGTCTAATCAAATTAAATTTAGTGAAAAATGATATATAAAGTAACAAAGCTATTATATTCGATGAATACGGCTGTAGTCGAATCTAAGTATACTACTCTTTAAATTAAAAAATAGCACCAGAATATGGAGATCGAACCAGGGACTTTAAGCATAGTTTGCTAGTACTCTCACCACTGAGCTATCCAGGAACTGTCCTATGCCTACGGTCATTCTTCGCTTATATTTTAAGGCAGAGTCTGTGATGGACGTGTGGAAATCGTCAGCTACATAGGAGTGATAACTAAGATCACGAGCTTTCAAATAACGCAGCCACCTTCGACTCTGGAGGGCTTTATGCTGACAATAGTACATTGACAACTGTATGCTGACAATGTTACATTGCCAACTGTATGTTAACAATGGTACATTGACAACTATGCTGACAATGGTACATTGACAACTGTATGCTGACAATGGTACATTGACAACTGTATGGATGAGCGGACAATTTACACACGTCCATCACAGTCTCTGCCTTAAAATTTAATTTAAGTATGACCTTGCGCACGGGACAATAATTCCTAGATGGCTCAGTGGTTGGAGCATTGGCGTACTAATCCAAAGATCCCATTTTCGATTCCCGTGTTAAGGTGTCATTTTTAAATTTAAATTATAATTGATAAGTGACAACTCGGACACGGGATTAGAGAAATTTCTTTACATGCAGCTTTCCGCACAAACGTTCATTATTTTTTTAGTGAGATCTATAGAGCTGGTATCAATACTCCTTTGTTTTACGTAATATCGGCATGTACTTTTGTTTATTGTTCTAAACTCTGTTAACATAATTTAATTAATATATTTTTACTAATTAAATAATCAATTCAGTAATATCTTTAAACTATAATGTAATAATCCAATTATATAATTCATGCATGTATTTTAAAGCTAAAGATTTAGAGAATTTTATAGTTTATACAATTTAATAAGTAATATTCGGATCATATTTTTTGATATCT
The DNA here is from genome assembly GCA_902155825.1 of Timema genevievae. NCBI lineage: Eukaryota > Metazoa > Arthropoda > Insecta > Phasmatodea > Timematidae > Timema > Timema genevievae. Next base: position 13,096 of record CABFWO010004929.1, read on the forward strand.
CAACAATCTACATAACCATATATCCCATATAGTTCATATCATTACTACATAATCAATAGATCATATTTATAACTATAACAAATAATTTGTTGTTTTTGGTTGAGCGTTTTCTATAATAAACAAAGTTTTAATATTATAGACACAAAATCCTAAAATAAAACTTTACACTTTATACTGTCGTAAAATCCTAACCAACATACGAAGTTGCCGCCCTAGACGACCCTAAATCTAAACATACGATTCAAAATGTGGTTTTCATTTAATGAATCATAAAACGTGTTTATGTATTAATAGAATACATGTTAACGATACCTGGTTACGAAAGGTTGAAGATAAACAGGTGCTGTATATCGAAACATCGCCTTGTAGGCCTATATCTACCACGTTCTAAGCTATATAGAAGAATTTCAGATTTGTAAAGTGTTGGTGAAATGAAGCATAAAGATTATATTGTGGTTACATCATAAAAATAGCACATTAAAGGTGTAACTATAGTCCCGGTTGTCGGTTTGAGAAAATTATTTTTTTATATTTAGATCGGCCATTCAAACACACATCCCCCAAATATCGTGAAACCTCTAGTAAGAAATATACCTATGACCAGACATGATAATTTCAGGAAATAATGTGCTAAGGATCTATTTGAAGTGAAAAATACTCTTTTGATAAGAAAAAAAAAATACTTTTGAGCAATAAATTAAAATTATCTTTGATAAAAATAGCTTTGGGATAAGTAGCTCGATCTAAGATATAACTATTGAAATAGGGTAGATTTGGCAGTGATGGGGATTCAAGGTTCGAATCTTAGTTGGGTACATTAATGGAAGGTGTTTCCTAGCAAGGACCCAACAATGATGCTGCAATATTTAATTCTAGCTCTATCTTCCTTATCGCTATCTCAACATTAAAATTGATTATTACGCTTGTAGTCGAATCTACTCTTTAAATTAAAAAAAAAGGCACCAGAATATGGAGATCGAACCAGGGACTTTAAGCATAGTTTGCTAGTACTCTAACTACTGAGCTATTCAGGAAATGTCCCATGTCTAGCTGTGGAGGGTTTATGGAATCTGTCTAGTACAGTAGCTCAATTATGCCACACAAATATGAATCAATTTTGAATAAATTGTACTAGTTTGGATCAAAAAAATTTCTGAATTAATATCAATATATTATCCCTACTATAATTTTGTGTTCTAAAGGAATTATTTTTATATCCATTACTTAAGGATTCCTTAACGTAAAGTTCCTGGATACAAGGACGTTTCTTACAGAGTTTGCCACAAATGACATGGTTTTATGTAAGGCTGACACCCTGGTAAAAATGTCTACAAACACTAATCTAGCACTAACTCGCTTCCATTAAGGTTATAACGTCATTTCTTGGTCATACAGCCGTGTGCTTCGTTTAACAAACATAGGTTTCTTCTTAAGACGGTATTACATCGTCGCATTTATATTTTAGAAATCATCTGAAAAGAGGAATATGATGTATTTTTGAAGTTCCATAAAATATATTTAATAAAATGAAATATTATAGAACAAGCTTTAGGGTTTTAGCAAACCAAATAATGAAATATGAAAGTTTAACCTACAAGTGTAAACCAGCTAATAATGTAGCTCTCCAATATAAAGACACAGGGCTATAGCATAAGTATGTTTTTACTTTTAATTAATAGAGAAGCTTTAGTGACCCAATTAAAAAAAATGTTCCATTGATAAATATTTTTGACATTTTTGGGATCTATCTTTGTTTTAGTATAATAATATACAAGCTTTAGAGAAAATGTAATATAATGTTGTAATACACATTTCATAAAAGGTGATGCCAATTTTTTAATAATATGTTTCATAAAATTAATATTTTTCTTTCATAAAATAAATATTACTGTATAGTATCACCAAAACACGTCACTCCCATCACACCTTCACTCAAACCACACTCACCTTAGATATTACATTATAGTTTATTATCCATCGTCTCATTAGTTAAGAGCTAAGAATGATTAGAGTTTGACTAACCCTGCAGTTTTCGTGATAGTTATTATCAATTTGACCCATCGTTTTATGTAATAATATATTAGGCAAACAAATAGCCCCCCCCNTCATCATCAATATAAAATACATATAGAAACTTCCTGGATCCAAAAAATTGAAATGTTTACAATAAATAAGTAAAGTTCTTTTAATTTTTTTTGTAGCTTTCCTCAAATTTATTATGACAGTAAGAAAACACAACACAATAAGTTTCTAATAGTAATGGTAGAATATTTAAATCAATATAATTTTTTATTAAATAAATATCAATATACTCTAAAAATTTGTGTCTGAATAAACGAACAATCAATTTTATACTTAAATTAAATTATATAAAGTTTAAAAATGACACCTAGATAAAGGAATTGAACCAAAAACTTTGGCTTAGCTAATCAGTCTATAACCGTACTAAAGATAACTTCAAAGTTTGTGTTAAGAATTAAATCAAACGTTCATGTCCAGTAGCGGATCCCGTAAAACAAATTGAAGCATACTATAATACCCTGAACATGTTTTGAAAATTAAATATTTTGTGCTAGCAATGCCATTTGTTACATGATTTTGTTTCACCGTCTCCGTGTCCTTCTACTTAACGACCAAATTAAATAAAAGGGAGAAGGTGAATCTAACATAAGGGAAAATATATGCAGTATTAAAATATCACAATAAGACGGTTTATTCATTATAAACATAGATAAATCAAAGTACAGTGGTCTCATTATATCATTCTGAATAATGCTGAAAATAAATCAAGTTAATAACGTGAAGCGCAGCATATAAACCTCCCATGTTTACATTTATTAAAGGTAGTGCTTAAGAGACACAGAATTACGTTGCAAAATAACATCAACAGTGAAGTTAATTACGTTTAACCAAAAATGAAACAAACATTAAGTATTAGTGCCTGATGGGCTCCTCAAACAGTTACAAGTTTACAAGACGAGACTAACAAAACATAACGCGAGAGTTTGACTACCAGACTCAAGCCAAACTCCCCCGGAACTATCGAAATATTAACCAAAAGTTAAAGATTGAAATTTATAATAATTTGACAGTTTAAAAAAAATAACAAGCATGATTTTACTTCTACAGTTGCGAGAAATAGTACAATATAATAATCCACGCATTTCAACATATTACATTTAATTTCCTCAAGACAGAATTACCAATGGTGGATTTCAAACCAAACTAACCAACTGAGTTATCGCGCCCAAGTGGCGACACATAAGTTACATTTAAGCGACTGAGATGATAAAGAAAGAAGTTACATGTTAAGCAAAAACAAAATAATTATTCTAACACAAAAATATTACAAGTCCAAATATGAATAGAGTCTATGATATGTAAACGCCATAGTTACGTTCCAATTAATATATAAATGTTTATCCGATCATTGTCAAGGTCCACATCTTTGGTAGACAATTCCAGCCTGTTATATAGTGAGTTTCGTCGCACGGAAAAAGGGGCGGTAATTCTAACACGCAGTGTCTAGTTGCCATCGGGCACGTAGGCCCCTTGTAGAGTTGTTCCATCAGAATCTTAGAACAAATCGGAGATCATTCGATGTTTTTGGGGTAGTTCTTCTGACATCCTTCAGAGGGCGGGCGGATAGTTGTCTTCCATCGTAGTCCATGTTGTCACGCCTCAGTTTCAATCTGAACCGCCGGAGAGTGACCACGTGTTGACTATACATTCGTCAGCTCGGCCCATTATTCAACATTGGCTGCATGCTATAGGTCAGCTTTGGTGGCGGCTAGTGATAAAAGATTTCATAGGTAAGTTCATGAACAATTCTAAGTGTATTTTACAGAGGATTGTACTGTATGAAATATACTGTGCCGTATTATCTTGCCGTATTAGCCTACAGGGACTACAACAGAGAAAAGTAGTATTGTAGGGATTCTATTTGCGTTGGAACTATTGGAGCGGGTGGTATGAATTCTTGATAGTTACGTATCAACATTATAATGGGGTGGATCAAATTGTAACTAACTGTAAGTTAACGTTACAATTTAAGAAACTTTTACAGGAAAATACCAAATGTTAAATAATATGGAGTACAGAGAAATGTGCAGTTATTTAAGTCCCGTTTTATGAAAGGACGATGATTGCCCATATAGTCTGAGGGAAGAATTCTGAAAGTCACTTGGTTATTGGTAGCACTGTCTTACGCTAGTTCAGAACAGCTGTTCTTAGTTTAATTTGGGATTGTAGTGTATTGTTTTTAAAAGTAGCTGTGAATCATTAAATTTTTAATTTTCAATTTATCAAGATAATATAATAGTAAGTTAAGTTTGAATTTTTTGATTTAGTTGTATTTAAATCATAATGGATGAATTTCATGAATTCGGAGGGAGATTCCTCGATAAACATACATCTGAAAAAAAGAACGAGAATTGGTAGGTTAAGTGATGAATAAAAAAAGGTTGATAGTATAGACACACGAGTGAGGACCATCCTGTCATTGTAATTTACTGAAATATTTTAGAATATCTAGTTCGATGGAAGAAAGGCCATAAATGGAAAATTTAATTTAATAAAATATTAAAATTGTTGCTACTATATTTGAGGTGTAGAAATCACTATTAATATTTAACATGACACACATATTGTACACAACTTGACTGCTACATGACGCCAACCAGAATGTCTGTTGGAAATAATGTATGCATGCGCTGAACAGTTGCACATTCTTACTGGTGATAAAGTAGGAGGGGGAGGTTAGGCCGATATGGATATTTTAACCATGCAGCGACACTCCCAATAAATTAATGCTATTTACATTTACATAAATGGTTAGAAATACAGTTAATTTAAGTATAACTAGTTTAAAAACTCTTTATATATATATTAATTTCAAAAAGTGGTGCTTATTGGCACTCTAGTATTGCCATTCCAATTGCAGCATGGAATGCCTGAAAACAATCATGTTGAAGAGGTTTGGTTAGTATATCTACTATTTCAGAGCGTACATATTTGATTTAGATTTCACCGTTATCATACTTCTCACGTGTGAAGTGGTAACGCACATCTATGTGTTTAGTTATTATGTGAAACTCTGGGTTTCGCACAAGACGCATTGCACTCTGAATTATCAACTGTTAGAACTGTAGCCTCTTCCACTGTTTCCACAATGCCAAGTAAAATATGTCTCAACTAGATGTTTATTTGGCCACAGTTGATGCAGCAATGTACTCAGCTTTGGTAGTGGAAGGGGAGACTTCGTTGGCGTTGACTAGCCCATGCTACAGGGCCATTGCTCATTTGAAAAAGGCACAGGCATCCGGTTGTGGAGCATTGGGTGTCCAAGTCGTACGCAATGTCACAGTGCGAGAAACCAATTAATGGGGGTGGATTCTCGCTCCTTGTAAATTCAATGCCATAATTTTAGACTACCTTTCACAGTCAGCTTTAGGCGTACTTTATGATGTGGGATAACTGTACGGAATAACACCCGATACATATGGTTTATTTCACGAACCGCACTTGCTACTATCTTACCATCTTGGTAAACTTCTACAAATCTAATTTACTTAAAGATCTTCACTCCTTTTCCAGTTGTTACACCTTAGGAGAAAATACTTTTTCTTGGTTCAGGAATGTACAACACATTTGTGATGATTAAGTCACACCAATTACATTTGATCAATTTTTTAATTTTGATAGTTTCCCTTCCCATCAACGAAATACCTTGATTGTTTTCAAACACAACATTCGTATTGTCCACAGTCTCTTCAAATTTGGAAAAAGTAATCACCCCAATTAGTCATGTGAGCAGAAGCGCCACTGTCATTGTCCTGTTATCTTCGGGGGAGACTGCTAATATTCACATAGCAGCCTACTGCTCTGCAATTAATGCTGAGAAGTGACCCTATTGGGAACGGTCACTTTGAGTGTTTTGCTTTTCGTTTTCTCCGGGTTTCTTAGGTGCTCGACAGTCTCTTGCGTAATGTCATTTTCTTTGGCAATTATAGCACGCTAACCTTGGTTTTTCTGATTTATTCCTTTGTTTTTGATTGGACTTTTGAGAGTTATTAGACTTTTGAAAATAGCTTTTAACTTTGTAGAGGTTAAAAATGCACTTTCCGACTTTTCACTTGATGTTAAACTGGCCTCTCGTGGGCTTGGTTTGACATGATTCTAACTGACAAAATTGGCCAAATTGATGTTATAGCGCTGTTTTATACTACACTACCGGGTCTATAAGGTAAAGAGACTTTGGTTGCTATCTTATGACAAATAACAGAGCTACCAGTTTGCCAATGTTCTAACTGCAGTGCGTTTATCGAAAAAAAATAGTGACAATGTTTTAACAGCATATTATGCTTCTAGCGCTGTCTATCTTGGTGCGTGAACCACGTTAAAGAAGAAATATCTTTATTGTCCTGTAGTTCAGGTGGTGTTGGAATTTTGTGATCAGTAGTTCTAGTTTCATTTATTCATGATTGTAACAAACATTTCATTATTGTATATCAAACATTTATGTTTGTTGAGTTGTTTGTTTTAAGTGAAGAATATCGAATCTGTAATAAGAACATGAGTGAAATTTCATGAAATTCACAGCAAGATTTATTTAGCAATGACTCTGACGATTTCATCCCCTCCACTTCTTCTGAGACCAGCAGCAGCGATGAAAACACTATTATTGAAAGGTTGGTAACATAATGCTCTTGTTACTGTTTATTAAATCACCTTATCTTTTGATATCTACTTTAATTTACTTTAATGATTGATAAAAGTAACTAAAATGAATATTGAAAAAAAAATCTGGCAATATGGCCAGAAGTGATGGCAGGCCGAACTGGAAATTATATTGCATGTGCACTTCGAAGAATTTTGGATGTATTAATTGAAAAAAATATATCAATGACATAAATACATGGCCAGATTCATGTGTGCCCCAAAATCGAGATTCAATTATGTCTAACGCAATCCTAGATTTCCTGTGGGACAATTCAAATATATCGTCTGTCACTATGAAGTATTCTGTGCCAGGGCACTCTTGATTCCAAGAGGTAGATAATGCACATAGTAGTATCGAAAAAGCCATGAACAACCCTGATTTATACTCTCAACTGGGCCTGATAAGAATATTGAAGTAGGTGAACTGCCGCAACCCTTATCGAGTAATACAAATGAGACCCGATGATTTCAAGGACTTCTCAGGAACTACAAAACTATTGAATTATAAGACTGTTACATTCTACCAGGTAGCAATGTTAAGGTTAATCAAATCATATCATGAGATTAAATATAAACTGAGCCATGAAATTAAATAAAATGAAAAATATTGCCAATATAAATTTAATGAGGCTCTGAGTAGGAGTGTTACGAGCAGGCCTAGAGGACTTGTGTTTTAAACATCAAACCAAAAGTTCTGAGGAAGTATATAGAAGTTACAGATTTGAAAAAAAAAGAACATCAAAACAGCCATCACCTTCATTCCTCGGCAATACAGGGAATACTCTTAAGCAGTGCTTAAGTTAAAGATGAACTAAATTCTGCCTGAGGTGTATACCGATGTTATTTTAAAATTAATACAACAGTTACATTGAGTTTTAATGTATATCTAATTTTGTGTAAAAGTGAAATATAATCCATAGTTATAACAGAGAATAATTATTTAATTACTTATAAAAATTAGTTTTACAGAGTTGTATGTGCAGTTAGAACCTTGTAACTTTCCCGAAGAGTCAAAATCATAGTTACAAGTTTCTAACTGCATTTTTCCTCACCTCAGATTTGGCAAATAAAAAGGAATTTTTAAATTAATATGAGTAGAAAAAACTTTTAATAGACCTATAGGAGGGCCTAAAAAACTGTTTTGAAAAATATTCATAAATTAAAAAAGTTTTAGTAAATTGAAACTTTAAACTCGTTTTTCTCAACTGTATGGTTTATACAGTTAGAACCTTATCAAACCAAGCCCACGCTCTTCATCCAACAGACATGCCATCATATTTGGGATCGTCACTCTAGCGTTGTCTAGTGAAAGAAAATCGTTTCTGAAGTTTCTAAATTTAGGAGGTAGACTATCAATAATTCTAGTCATTACAGTAACATTACTGAGCTGTTCACCAGTCTCTCTAAATTGTCGCGCGAGATTTTGGATCTTGACAATATGCTGAACAATTGAGTCATTGGAGTCCATTGATGAAAGCGCTTGTGGACTAGCATATTGTTCATTTCCAATTTTTGATCAAAGATAGAGACTAATTTCTCTAGCATTTCTTTAGACGAGTTACAATAACAATATTAAACTAATGGGATCTGTGATAGTTCCACTGTTGTAGTGAGTATAAACTTAGCGATTGCGTTGTCTTTGCTCCCTTTTCTAGTTCCTTCTCTTTATCCATTGCTAGCTTTCTTATGGTGCCTTTTGCAACATCAAAGACTCCTTTTGTCCTTAGGGCACATTTCACCTGAGATTTCCATTGATGATAATTATAGCCGTCAAACTTATTAACGTATGCCAAGTCGAACTTTTAGGCCACTATTTCTAATATGGTCTCGTGAATCGTAATTTCAAACACATGACATAAGGCTGTTTGCAGATTGCGCGAAACTAAAAATGTTATCGCTTCCAAACGCAAACGCTAATTCACAAAACGGATTTGTAAATTACCCGACGGACGGTTCTTACGGTATATTAAGTAAATATTTGCGCAGTTGTTGGGTGACTGGGCCCATAACGTGTTGCCACTTTAAATTGAGGTGTAGAACTCACTATTCTTATTTAACACGACGCACACATGGTGCACAACTTGACAGTTACATCACATCAACTTTAATGTATGTTGGAAAGAATGTATATATGCGCCGCACAGTTGTGCACTCAGACTGGTGATTAAAAAAGGGGGAGGCTAGGCCTAAAACAAGGCATGATATTTATACAATGTCTCAACAAAAATAAACAAAACTCATAGCTTGGATGGTTAGTAACGTGATCAGTTGTTTCAAGACGTAGAAATAGAAATAATATTGATTCTGACTTTTATAATTATTACTACTCCTGCCAGGTTAGGATTACTAAAGATGGCAAAGAGCCAATTTGTTATAAAACATTTTTTTCTTTGCATGATATAACTTCTAGACGTATTCAGACGTTAACAAGTAATGACATGATAGCAAAATATGCTCGAGGAAGCCATAATAGTCGACACCATAAACTTTTAAACGAGGCGATTAAAAATTTCATACTCATATCTAGTCACTGAGAGATTACAAATAGTTTTACAGTTTACATAACATTGAAAATATATATTTGTTCCTCAATCATTGAACACAGAAAAAAACTCCACAACATGTAAAAAGAGAAGTATCCAAATACTGAACTATCATAGAGCTTTTATAGAGATATTTTAATATCAACATATTATATTGGTTTTAGATACCCTAGAAGTGATACGTGCAGCAGTTGTAATGTGTATAAAGTATTTGAGCTTCAGTTACAAAAAGGAATAGGAAACCTAAACAATGAAAATTAAATTAATAATTTGCAGATTGAAATAAAAAGTCTTAATACACTACCTGAATTTCATTTGCGTAGGCAAATACTTTTTATAATCTCAAAAAAATGCTAGGTTAGATTCACAGAAATGTAAACCGTTAAAAAGATCTTCATTCTACATTGACTACAAAAACTAATTGAGTACACCAAACATTACTACAAATAATGTATATTATTATGAAATTTATTTGCCATTTATCGTCAAATTTTAATATTTCCAACATAGATGTAAAGTGGATTAGCTAATATTAATTTGGACTGCAACAAAGTGTTGCAATTGGTAAGTTCTTTTCTTGTTTGCATAGTGTATGTGGTAGTACAGCAAAGGTAAGTTCTTGGACCGCTTGTGTTGTTCATGTTTATTAATGACCTGACGGCTTATCTGCAGGTAACTAAACATCATGTCTACGCAGATAATTTCCAAATATTTTTGTTTTTCTTGCACATCTATTAAATAGGTAATTCTTTGAGTTACTAAACTCAGATCTTAGTGCAATGCACACATGGAACATTTGTAATGGCTTGTTAATAAACCCTGGAAAATCTCAATTTATTACTATAGGCTAAAATAAACTTAAATATAATATAAACTTTTATAATTTCCCTAATGTAATATTGAATGAAATCATAGTTCTTTTGGTGTCTGTGGTCATTAATCTGGGCATATATATTTATGATACTCTTGCATGGTCTAACCAAGTTACTCATATAAGTGAAAAGTTTTTTGCGTCTTTGCACTTAATAAACCGTCTTAAGAAATTACTACCCTCTCCTCTTAAAAAAATCACTTGTTCAAACTCTAATACTTCCTCACTTTGACAACTGTGATATAGTTTACAATGACTTGTTTGTTGAATTCACCAGTAAGTTATAAAACCTTCAAAACACGTGTATAATATTTATCTTCCACTTGTGGTCTTGTAACCTTATTTCTACCTATTGTAAAAAACTTGACTGGGTACGACTTGATGATAGACGTTATCTACATACTCTTATAATGATAGAGAAAATACAGCTAACAGGAAATCTACAATACATATCCTAACGACTAATTCCTCTTCATGCTCATCATAATCTCGATACCCACTCTCGTGATGCCCCCACACTTTCCATCCCTATTTACAAATATAACTTCTATTCTCTATTTTAATCTTGCTAGAGCTCGTCCATTGAAGGCTCTTTATCTAAATATTAATACCTCTACCACAATAAAATCCTTTCAGCATAATCTGTTTCAAGGTCTGCGAGCAGAGTCTCGATCGTCGATGTGAGAGGAAGTGTAGGGATACAGTAAGAATATTTGTGTAAGGTACAATTATTATTATTATTATTATTATTATTATTATTATTATTATTATTATTATTATTATTATTATTATTATTATCATCATAATATATTAATGTGTTTAATCTAAATGATCACTAAACATTATCAGTATGGTTTTCTTTTTAAGCACGCTTTTCGGTGGCCGCATGCTCTAACGCGCCAATCTCGTGTTAGACTAGTCTACCAAAAATAGACCAATTGGGGTTCAATCCCGGTAGGGTGCTGTGAGAGCAGTTATTCCTACATGGTTTTCCGCTCTCTCTCTCTCAATGAATATATGGGTGCACTTCCTCTAAACTAAACATTATTATCCCTAACACATTGATGTTATTACTTCATAGGCGTATAACCCGAGGGGAAAGTAAGATATAGTTCTAAAAATATATTGTAGTTTTTAAATTCGACCAATAGCATGTGTGTGTTAGTTTCTAACACTATTGACCACAAAAAGCTTAGTAACATTACTTTTATGAGTGATTTTAGTAGTGATAGCCAGACTTTGTTCCGGAAGTGGAAATATGGGTGGGGTATCTATGTTAGAGGTGATTAAATATATGGGACGTATGACAGTGTCGTCACAAGAGCATGAATTATATTAATTAAAATCAGATTTGAATGAATTATAATATTCTGTAACGTCAAAATATATTGACGTTTGAGGGGGGTAGTTATGTTAGAGGTACTTAAAAATATAGGTGACGTATGACAGTGAAGTCACAAGAGTATGACATATATTAATTGAGTGAAATATTGTATTCTGTTACGTCATAAACGTTTGAAGTTTGTTTCTATCCATCAATACTCTGGTTGTCAGGTGAGCATATATGCACCATAACCTTCAATACTTTATTTATCATGCTTATTAATGACGTCATATTTGTATATACTCTATAAAGTTGTAAACCCGTAATGTAGGTGATGTATGACAGTGACGTCACAAGAGAATGACGTTTATTAATTAAATAAAATCAGGTTTGAATGAATTATAATATTCTGTGACGTCAAAAGAGTATGATTATTTAAGGGGAAGTGTGTAGCTATATTATATGTATTTAAATAATGTGTTACGTTGAGTAGGTGAAGTATGACTGACGTCACACGAATGTGACGTCATAAAACTGTGATGTTTTAATTTGATTACCCGCCTCGATGGCGTAGTTAGCTAACGCGCCAGACGTGTTGAGCTCGGCTGCCGAGGACGGGGAGATCGAGGTTCGAATCTCGGTCGGGTGAACTGAGGGTGGTTTTCCTAAATGGTTTTCCGCTCTCCCTCCACGCAAATGCGGGTTCACTTCCTCTGAATTCAACCTTCACAATTCCTAACCCTTTAGTGTAATAAGTACTTAAGCGTATAACTCGAACGGGTAGTAAGACGCGGTGCTAAGTATTATTATTATTATATATTTTGACGTCGATTAATGTTGTGCCATGCACGAAACGCCATATCCACCAATTATGTTGTTGTTATTTTTATTAATGACGTCATATTTAGATAGATTCTAAAGTGATAGAGCTTATATATTTTTAAAAAGTTATATGACTCAAATATTTAATTTAAATAGGAGGGAATTATTACGAGAAATGAAAGATAAATAAACATTTTTTCACATTTATTGTTACTATTATTAAAAAATACGCATTTTTAACAATTTATTATTGTTATGCATAAAAATTCAAAGGTCGTCAAGCAACGATGTATAGTTAAAACATGGGATAGGAAAGGAGGGGTCGACAAACGATTTGGAGGTCAGGACATTGTCTATGAATATTGATACCTTAGGATGGTTGCGATATTTTATATGGCATGTGATACATTGCTCAAGACCGTACAGAGTTTTTAATTCGTCCGTAGACAAGTGTATTTGAAAGTTTTATTCATTCAGCCACAATCTCCCACGCCGAAAACTTTTTTCACAACTATATTAAAGTCGTATATGTTTGGCTCAAAGTTTATACAGTTCTCTACACAATCGGACCAATACGGCATTTCTTTGACGAAAAAGTTGCATTGGGGATCGGTGAGTATAAGGCGCTTAGAATTTAAAGAAAACATCACGTGAGCGTAATGCGAGTGTGGGTTGTTCACTATGGTGGTCTGCGTCTTTTTCTAGATCAGTGAAAATCGTCCCCAGAAAGAGTTCAAACACAATTTAGCAAGTACGTACTTTCCTGAATTCTAAACGATCTCGTTTCTATCTAGCACTTTTCCCTCAGATTTGTAATAGTCATTAACGTAACTGTCTTTGTCCGCGTCTGTTTTTTCCACTAGGCGTATCCCGACGCCTCCTGTTTAATCTTGAGCAATTGTTTATATATTCGACAAACAGTCCTCCTTCTATGGTTTGAGAGTCAAAATGGGTAATTTTATATTCCCCAAATTCGTCTACTATAACCACCTTGTAGACCATTTCTACTGCTAGTCGAATCTCATCTACTATACATGTGCTTGTAATAGTCCTGTCAGATTAATTGTGTGTACAATCACCCTGGTTAATTTCTTTTTCCCAAGAGGAGTATAAACAAAACATTAGCTTTGATTGAGTCTTGTAGGGTAGTATGGGGTAGTAAAATTTCCTAGGAGGCAAAACAGTATATTTAATTGGACCTCTCTGTCTACAATGCCATCAGAACAGTCGTAGCTGACAAAATTATGAATAGGATGACCTGTAGGAAATTTAAAATATTTGCACATCCATGGCTTCAAAATACATACATCTTAATATCCTATTTTATCATTGGGGCTAGTCTTATACACCTAATTTCATTGCTGAGGGAACTGCATGCTTACTATTGAGCAACAGCGTTGTCATTCTTTTGTTTTCCGTGATCATTCTTCCTTCAAATGTATATTAAATTTGGCAATGCTGGGCTGTCGTGGTTGCCACTAATTGGTGCTTCTTCCTCCAGCACAGTCGTAAAGTTACTGTAGTATGAGTCTCATGTTCCTAATATCTAGCTCAAAAACATTGACTAAATAAACACTCATATTTTATAAGTACTCTGTGTATAATAATATGTGTTATTGATCACGTTAAGATTTGTTGTGTATCTGTATGTGTTGGTTGCGTGTTTTGTATTTTTACAGTAAGGTTGTGGAACTATAGTTTTATGTGCATATTAATATATTTATTTGAATAATAGTGTATTGTTAATAATTAAGATATAACAAACATTATGGAATCTCCGGCTTGTTACAGACAATTACATTCCAAGAGGAAAATATTAAGTAGTAAAGAAAGGGCAATGGTGTTAAGAGTCTACACCTATTTTCGTAAAGACGGAACTTGCTCAGTAAATCAAGCGGCAATGGAGACTGCAGAAGCTACAGGTGTGTCTTATAAGTTAGTAATCTCTATTAAACAAGAATTCAAAACTAAGGGTAAGTTATTGACACCAATCAAAAGAAATAACTGTACTCAAATGAAGCTTTTGGATAAATATGACAGTTTTAGTCAAGCAGCAATTCGCAGAAAGGTACATTCACTTTACCGTAACAATGAATTACCTACCCTAAAGAAAATTAAAGCTTTAATTGATACTGATAGCGACCTTCCTAATTTTTCATTGACGACACTTCAGAGGTTTCTTATAGATATTGGCTTTAAATTCATTCGACGGAAGCGTAACTCTTTGCTTCTAGACAGAGATGATATTATTGCGTGGCGACATCGCTACTTAAGAGCTATTAAGAAGCACAGAGAGAGCAACAGGAATATTGTTTTCACAGACGAAACCTGGTGCAATTCCGGACACACAACTTCAAAATCGTGGATGGACACAACAATTGCATCATCCTCACAAGCAAGGCGAGAAGGCCTAACTACAGGAAATAAGCTTCCCTCTGGAAAGGGCGGGCGCGTCATTCTCGTCCACGCAGGTAATGAAAATGGTTTTATACCCGGTGCAGAGCTTATTTTTCATGGGAAAAAAGATGATGACTATCACGATGAAATGGATGGAAAAATGTATGAAAAATATTTCAGAGAGAAGCTGCTTCCAAATATACCATCAAACAGTGTCATAGTTCTAGACAATGCATCCATTCATTCTACGATCAAAGAGAGCATTCCAACCAAGAGTAGTACCAAGATTATTATTCAATCCTGGCTCACCAGTAAAGGTATTTCTTGGGAAGAAACCATGAATAAGATGGAGCTTGTGGAGATTTTGGACAAAGTACGAGGCAATTATGAGCGTAAATATATTATTGACGAGATCGCTAAAAGTGCTGGACATGAAGTTCTACGACTGCCACCTTATCACTGTGAGCTTAATCCCATCGAAGGAATTTGGAGTCAAATTAAAATATTTGTTGCTCAAGAAAACAATACATTTAAACTTAATGATGTTCATCGCCTACTAGAAGAAGGAGTGAGAAATATCACAAAAGAACACTGGCGAAATCATGTTCATCATGTAATGGAAGTTGAAGCAACAATGTGGGACGTAGACGGGCTTATAGAAAAACTGCACGACAGTGTCGTGATAAGTTTGAAGGACAACTCCTCTAGCTCTGAAGATGATGATAGTGATGCTGATCTAGGAGTGGTACCGTTACCTGATTAAGAACAAGTAAGAATGTAATTTATAGCATTTCTTATAAAATGCATGTTGTAATATATTTGTTTGTATATTAATTATGAGGAAAAAAAGCTTTATACATAAAATATTTTAAGCATAATTACGGAGGGAATAGAGAAACGTTAATAAACTTCAATCTTGAAAAAATTACGATTGTGGAAATAGGTAATGTTTCTAGAAAAGGCTGTAAACCGATATGAAATGCTTTTACCTGTCAATTGAACCCCCCAACCACCCCATGCCGCATTGTTTACAATGAAGGATTTCCAATTAAACCCTCCCCCCTCACTTCCCAACAACCGAAAGCTAGAAAGTTTGGCAACTTGTACCAGAGAGATAGCGAAGATAAATCTTTTCTCCATAAGACCTGCAGTTCCCTCAGCTATGAAATTAGGTGTAGTGTATAATCATAGATTCACAACGTCCACCGTACAGTGCATCACGTGGATTGAGGGGAGCAGTTCGAATCAATGGGTGATTATTTAACTAAATGTATAATTCCATATCTTCTGTCAGTATTTGGTTAAAGTGGCACTCTTTCATAGTTGATACCCTGAGTATCTAACTGCTCGATCTCTCAAATAAGTGCACTCGTATCGTTCAAAGAACGTCTATTTCATCCCTGTTATAGTGGCGTCACGGTTTGAAACACTTACACACCCATGGAAGAAACCGCCTTCAAACTCAAAATCTCCTTCTTCGTCTCACAATAACCGTCCACCTTCCTGCCCAGGATTTCTATATCAAGTCCGTTGAAGGCGTGTTGTATGTGAATATCTGGGCGGGATTTCTGCGTATAAACTAACCATTTTATGGCTTTCGTAAACTGTCTGTCTCCGCACCCGTGTCTTCCTTTGGGCAGAATGGTTATTGTATCGAAAGCTAAAAAAAAAGTTTCTAAATAAATGATTGTATGCTGACGAGAGGGTGATTGATTCCCTAAATATATCCTTCGAACCTAAATTTAGAAATATATGAAGACATTCATGGCAACCCTTGCGTAATACATTAATGTCATCTATCCAATAGGCCTCTAAATCTGACTAAATCTGCTAGCTTCTCAGCTTGCCATACCAAAAAGTCATTTCGCTCATCCAGTTTCATATAATCCGCGCAAAACATTCTGGGACCAAACATCTCACCAATATGATTTAATTATTTTTCTGTTTTAAATAGATAGAAATGTCTAGCCCAAACGCTTTTGGGATCTGTCTCGGCGGTATAGTTAAGAAACATTGGCTGTCTTTTAATTGTATGTGGTCCATCGTCATGCAGAGTATTTTAGTTCCCTCCGCAATGATTTTAGGCATGCAGTTTAGTGACATAAACTAATATAGGAATAATATCACGTCGAAGCCTCACAAGCTGTGCACAGGATGAACAATCTTATCAGAAAGTAGCTTCGGTTGTCTCAGGTATTCAATAAAGCTGTCTACCAAATTCTCCAAAAAGGAATGAGATCGTTTCCCGCATTGTTTACAATCCTCATCCATATTATCATTAAATTCACATTTTACACACTAATGTTTTATGTGACGTAAATTCGGTTCTTGCACAAAATAGTCGTCCGTTATAGTGCGATCTTGCCTAATCTCGAAATCATAGAATATCTTTAGATATTTGTTGACGAGTTCTTTTCGACTCAACGTCTGCATGTTACAACGATTAGGGTTCTCTTTATTTGATTTACACGTCCCACAATAGTATTAAAACATTCGTGAATTCTCCCCTTAATTTTGTTGCAAATACTGCACACCTGCCTGTTATTCGATTTATGACTAGCGAAACAAATGTCAGACCTAAATACCTTGTTAAAATCACTGCAGTACACTTTTTCCCTCGCGTACAGACATTGAGGTGTGGATATATATTGGGATCAAGTACTCTTACACGAATGTCTCGCACCTCTTTCAAAGCCGGTATTTCATCCTTCGCCAAAGTATTGAACTGAGAAAGCGGCCACCAAATTGATTATTACGTTGATGTGACTCGTGAAATCATAATATATTAGGTTAACGTACCAATTCAAAGACGAAACAGCCTCGTCCCACAATCCATTGATCGTCAAGATGGTATTGTACACGCGTAATTTATATTGGTCACCAAAATTACGCTGAAGTTTATCGAGATATTCACGCCCAAGTCCCCCGGATAGATCCATGAAAGTTTTTGCGAGAAGATCATCTACCGCATTGTTAATTTTACGCCACTTAATATATAGTTTATAATTAATATCACCAGCATTTTCACTATTGCTATTACTATAGCGTGCACCAAACAATTCGTCCATGATTTAACAACGACTATACTAGTTTTATGGTGACTCAGATAATAGTTTAAAAGACACCCTCTTTTTAATGATCTGTCGTTGCCCATCATCGTTTTGATATGATTCCCTCTATTCATCAATACATCGGCTATACCAAATTTGGAGTTATTCTGAATAACTTTTGTAAATGTATTAATAATAGTGTTCACATCAATTTGGTCGCATCTACGTTTTGAGACCCCCACCGCTTTGTCCAGATTATACTCTGTGTTCGTGATCGTAAGTCCCATTAAATCGTAAGGTACCGTTCCTCTAAGCAAATTTATCAATAGATTAGAGAAACTTTTCATTAGGTAATTCACTGGATTCACGTTCACAATCAAGGGTGGAAATTGAACTAAAATATCTCTTTCTAACGTGTTGGACCAGTTATACTTACGTCCTGTCTCGCTTATTATGGTAAATGAGTCGTTGTTTTCATCAGAAATTATATTCTGATAGAAATAAATTCCCCTTTTATAATCGTTGACTCGTTGTTTTCAACTTTGTTCCTAGCGAGTTTATTCATTACTTTATCTATCCTTTGGACCCGATTAAAAATGTAGACGTTGTTCACTTTGAGCTTATTTGTTAGAAATTACCTTGTCCATACTCGTTCGCAATTTTAAAATGTTAGCAATATGGTTAAATACATGTAGATAAAACCGCACAGACATCGCTAAAATGGAGTTAGTCTAAGATGTGCGTTTTAACAAACCTCTTCAAGCGTTCAACCGTCACCATATTGAACGTCAATCTAAGACTAGTGCTACGGGCCACTCTTATTTCAATAAAGTTAACAAGAGAGGGCGGCACGGTGTTTGTAAATGAGGAAAAGAGCATTTTAGATCACGAATTGGAGATAAAACAATTTTAGATAAATACGCTCATGGAGATAGATGCGTTGAGTTAGGTTCAACTAATTTTTAAAATAATTACACCTGCGTATTAGAAGTTCTACAAGAGTCCAACGTACAGCGCACGATCCATTATTGTAGCTCTGGATGTTTTGGTCACTTTAAAAATCTTACGATTGTTGCTCGACTGGAGACGTACGCTATTTTAAAGTTTTCTGCGACTGTTACTGGACGCATCAATAGTGGTTACGCAACCGGCAAAAGGCGGCACTAGATTTTGACCAAGGCGTCACTTCTGATTTCCTCACAGAGTTACTCAAAGATCCAGGAAGGAGCAACCTGCAAGATAAGTGTGCTAATATTATTCAGGGTGATCCGAGCATAGATAAGCCCACACTGGAGACACACCACAGCTCACTTCCATACGAGAACTTCAAGATAATTTATCATTTTTAATTTTTTTATCTTTGTAATTTATATTTAAAAAAAATTGTTTACATTTTTGTAATTATATAAGATATAATTTTTAAATCTACTTTTGTCTTTTTTTTAGGGTATGGAGACGTTTATAAAGGAATTCAATGCCGCCATGTGTGAGACTCAATTTAATTTCACTTAGAAATCTAGCCGAATAGACCAAATTAAAAATTATACCATTCGAGTAGCGGGACACAAAATTTGGAAGATGAATTTTCATAAATTACTTTTTCAACGATAGTCTAGTAGGTTTCTTTCTACCAAATATATTTTCACACTTATGTACTAAGGAACAAATTGATCTTGTCAATAAATTTCCCTCAAACTTTGCATTAATTTATGATGGTGTGGGGAGAGATAATTCTATCAAACTTAGCATGGTTGAAATCTAGTCCGGTTGAATTTTATTTATCCAGAGGAGCTAAATACACAATTGATAGTTCGAAAAATATAAAGTTCAAACTTTGGTAATATTGTTTTAAAATTGAAAATGTAGAATTAAGATATGTCAAATTTCTAGTCAAAAACAAACTTAAGTATTAAATAGTATTTAGTCTTCCACTATACTAATGTGACTAATAGAAGTTTAATTTGTTTATATCATTCATAATTGCTTTATGTAATCAGTATAACATCTCAATGAAATTAGAAATTAATTTTTTTTAATCATCTGAAATTCCATATCTTGTATGTATGTTTAATTATTATTTCTATTAACTGATTCTAATCTAACTTGTATGGGTTATTTTTATGATTATTTTAATTAAACGGAGTAAAAGGTGAAATTCGACATGAAAATTTTGAATATTTATTAAAAAAATTATATTTTTCCAATCCTGTTGATTTAAATATACAATTATGCTTAAAATGTTTTCAAATTGAAAATGTAAGCTTCAGATTTTAATATTTGCTAAAAGAGAGTAAAAGATTAAACTAA
The DNA here is from genome assembly GCA_902155825.1 of Timema genevievae. Taxonomy (NCBI): domain Eukaryota; kingdom Metazoa; phylum Arthropoda; class Insecta; order Phasmatodea; family Timematidae; genus Timema; species Timema genevievae. Next base: position 33,130 of record CABFWO010004929.1, read on the forward strand.
GATAATTTAATTAGAGACATGTCTATTTGCTATTCCCCACTCTGTTAGATCAAACAATGTAAGTTTGAAATTTTAAATTAATAAATAGTGTAAATAAGTATTTACTCTCTAATTGTCTAATAATATGTAGTAATAAAAATGTTTAATAAAAGTTAAAATTCATTTGTTACGTGGAAAAGTAACCTATTTCTCCTATTATCTTGTTTGGTATAAATTTAGAGATTTACCTTAATGTCTAACTTCTGTGTAATTATTATTTTTATAAGAATGTATTCTCAAATAAAAATTTTCCTAGTTGATAATCATGAGTTTGCAAATATAATCTATTAGAGTTTTATTTTACCAACTGGACCCATTGTTGGAAACTAGAATTTCTAGTTGTTATATCGGCTGAAACATTTATTTCCATTACATCTAAATGTTTAACTGTTTTAATTTGATACACAAAGATCAGCTGAACTAAACAAAAACATCGATTGTAGTCAAATCATATTTTTTTTGGTTATTGTATTTAAAATACATGTCTTATTTATCAAATAGAGTATAATCATTATGAAATTGAGTAAATAAAAGAAAATTTAACTTACCACTCAGGTGTGCAGATTCAATGATTAAATACACAATGCAATGTTACTTTATAAATGATTTTAAAATTCTGGCGAACGATTAGTGTGCGGATCAACCACTTTGTCCCTCGTTCTTAGCTCAACTGATATTTGAGAGCCACCTACTTATCTACGGTTCTATTTCAAACAGATGACCCCAATATGGTCTTATTTAAACAAACCTTTGTGTGGTTAAAACGCTGGGCTAGAACAATACAGATGGCCACGTCTCATTTCTATTCTAGGTTAAAACTAATTATATACTCAAATGAGAGTAAGGTTTTACTACTATAAGGGTCATACAACTTATATTTTAAAAATATAGGCTTCACCACATGATAGTCTATTTAATATGACGTCGTTAATAAGCATGACAAGTAGAGAGAGTATTGATGTTTACGATGGATACAAGCCCACCTGAGAGCAAATTTAGATTTCTCGTAAAATTTTCCTAGTGTTTGAGTCTTATAACTTTTTTAAATAGGCCTTACCACTCTAGAGTCTATCTAAATATGATGTCATTAATAAACATAACAACCACAGCATTGGGGAATATGGTGTTTCGTGCATAGTATAACATTAATCGACGTCAAAATAAAACGTGACATTCTTGTGAAGTCACTGTCATACGTCCCGTATTCCACGTAATGCAATATTTAAATACCTCTGACATAGCTACCCTCTCCCCTCATACGTCGTACTCTTTTGACGTCACAATATATTATAATTCATTCAAACATGATTTTATTCAATTAATAAAATTTATTCTCTTGTGACGTCACTGTCATACGTCACCTACGCCATATAATACATTATTTAAATACCTTTAACATACAAGTAGCTACCCCTCCCATATTTCCACTTCTGGAACAAAGTCTGGCTATCACTACTGATATTAGTTACAGTATACCGTTTTAATATAAATTTTGCTTTCTCTCCAATTTCATGAACTCTTGTTGTTTTTCCCAGATTATTCAAATATAAGTTTAAATTTGACGCAAAACGGCCAGGGGTATACAGCAGTATGCATGTACGTGTACAGCAAGCTCCATTTCATTAGTCATATACATCACAGCGGGTGTTCAAAACTCTCCCCCCTCTCCCCCCACTTGATCACAACAGTCTACCTTTATCATGATAAAGACTAAGGATGTTTTACTAGACTAAAAATGTCTAAAATATATAAAATCATTGACTATATTATACTGAAAAACTTAATGAGCTTTCATTTTGTGTGTTAAACTAGCTCTATGTAGCAACAGCTATCAAGCAAATTATAAATTATTTGACGAAAATTAAAGGTGGCGGTGATGCTTATAAAATAACAGATCAAGTCCGTTTACTACGGTTTGGGGGATTTAAGTGTGTGTTTACAAACATAATTTCCAAAAATCTTCTTAATAAGAATAACTTTCAATTCTACCCTACAACTATACTAGATTTGTTGTGAAGAGTTTGCCACACGAAAGTTTGTTTGCTATGATTCTTCATACAACTGGAGCTGCTCATGCACCGAGGGTTTTGGTACGCTCCTTTTGCCAGCTTGAGTCCTTCAACACTGGGCTTCGCTAGTGTCACTGCTGGGTGATAATATGACTAACCGCAGCGATCCTAGTGTTGAAGGACTCAAGCTGCCATAAGGAGTGCAACACTTTTAACCTGGAAGTTGAGTGCCTGGTTATATAATTTGTCTGTGACCGAGCCTTTTGGCTTAGCACCGCCACCCACACACTATATTTAGGGATAATTGTAATTTTCCAAATTTAAAGTAGGGTGGGACACAAGAAAATGCAAGTTTTTTTGCTGTTATTGTGTCAAATAATTTTGTGGACAAAATAAATCAAATATTTCTCCACTACAAACATAGGGTTTACTGTTCTTCACATGTTGATCAGTTCCTGAATATCCATCATAATCATAGTGGCATTAGATGAGAAACTTTTTAAATGAATAGAAAAAAATGTGTCATTAAATTCCAGAACACCCTTGACAAATATTAAAGTAATTTTGAGGTCACCATGTAAATAAAATTAAATTTAATGTTGGTACTGGAGCAATCTTTTATTTATTTTGTCCAAAAGAAGTTTTGCTATAAAAACTGCATAAACACTGGCGTTTCCTCGCATCCCCTTCTATTACACATTTGGTATTAGAGCATCACTCCACCACAGAGCCATACTTGAATTAAAATACAGGACACCAAACCTCTACAACACCACAGGACAACCATGCTGAAGAGTAGCTCATATCTTGCATTGAGCATGGAAAATCAAACACTGCTTGATTTTGGATCTGCGCTCTTGAACCGGATCCACGTGCGTGCACGTGCTCTTTATAGAATCTTTAGCCTGTTACGTCCACAATTTCACAATAAGCATGCTAAACAGCATTATTTCACGCATCGTGTGAACTCCCCATCCTGCAAGTAAACTGACTTGATATTAAAACCAATATCTAGTTCCATTTTGATGTCTTCAGTTGCCATACCATGTGTTCTATAATTCAACTTTTTAACAGGTGATGATTATTTAAACTAGTTTATTTAAATGTTGTATATAACTGTTGTTCTTATGGTGATACCACTATATTTTACTTTTCCAGCAAACATAGTAGCAAACGCTTGTAATACTGTAAAAAATCTAAATAAACAGATCCGAAACAGGTAATATATTTATAATAATTTGTAAAGTCTGAACTTTATACAAAAGCTTAGGAAACGTATCCAATATTTAAGGATTATTTTCTATAAGAAATTATTACATGCCCCGTTCTTTTATAAAATCCTGTCAGAATTTATTATTAAAAAGGATTAAATATTCATACGAAGTTAGATATCTTTGTTTTTACTCGCTAAGCTTTTTCTTATTTAATGATAGTATATACAATATATTTGAAAAAATTACACTTTTGAAGCTGTTTTTAAAATAATTTCCATCTTTTATTTAAATACACACTCATATTAAAACTATTGATATATTAACTATATCCGCAATACTTATCCACTTTAATACGTATATAGTAATTTCTATTGCTTATGTTTTACGTAGTTCTGTAAATATTGATTCATGATTTGTATTTTAAAATATACTCTAGCAAACTAGAGAGCCTTTAGAAATAGTTTTCTCTTTAAAATAGTTTAACTGTTTTTTTTATCACCACGTATTCCTACCAATTTGGGATGTTTTTGATGAATAAGTAGGGTACTAAATGTTTTAAACTGGTAAACTTAGCTTTACAATCAGTAGGTCTTATTCAAAGCCAACTTTATTCATAAGTTTTAATTGGTTTACATTAAGTGACTATGAGAAATGTAACTGGGTTTTTGATATGATTATAAGAGATTTAAATTACAAAAGCTAAGTTTATAATAAGTTAAATTGATTCTGAATTTTAGCAAACTATGCTTCCTTTTCCTCAAGTATAAAGAGACGAACTAACTTAGCTAACGTAGACAAAAAAAGTGTGCTTGGGCTTACAGATAGTGTGCTCATTCTGCTTACCTCAGGATTTTCTCTTCAATGCATCTTTTGGTAGAATTTTCCTGCTCTTGATATTTTTATTTAAAGTTTCCAAACTTGTTAGATGGGAATTTTGTTCGACTAGTCTTACTTCTAGAACTTGTACACAAATATAAATAAATAATATGAATAGTGATTGTATTGGCAATGATTGAAAAATGAGTTTAATAACAAGCATCCCGAAATCTATATTAATGGGTAAGCATCCCAATTAGAAAAATGTCTAATCACAATCTTCATAGACGGAAGTTATTTGTATCTCAAAGTAATACTACAATGTTTGTTCAATTATCTACGATTACAGAATGACAAATTTATCCCTTTTACTTGGTAGAAATAAATAAATTAATTAATAAATGAATATACACGCTATATATAAATATATATAGCGTGTAAAATATAGCGTGGTAAAATATAAGTAAATTAAAGAGAATAATTGGTTTAGGCTGGTTTTCTAGGGTCTTATCTAGAACTAACCGGACAAAGCACGAACTGATGGTAAATTATTACATACATCATGCTTTGGCTGATTTCAGTGGCCAAAGCTAAAAGTGACGGTCATTTTGCAAATTGGCTTGACTTTGTGTTTTGGCTTTAAAATAAAGTATACACAAATATACGAGTAGAACTAAAATTGAAAAAGCTTGGTATAAGATGTAATTAGAAATTAACTGCTTAAGTTTGTTGGAATGTTTTAGATACACGCTATATATATATATATATATATATATAGCGTGTATCTAAAACATTCCAACAAACTTAAGCAGTTAATTTCTAATTACATCTTATACCAAGCTTTTTCAATTTTAGTTCTACTCGTATATTTGTGTATACTTTATTTTAAAGCCAAAACACAAAGTCAAGCCAATTTGCAAAATGACCGTCACTTTTAGCTTTGGCCACTGAAATCAGCCAAAGCATGATGTATGTAATAATTTACCATCAGTTCGTGCTTTGTCCGGTTAGTTCTAGATAAGACCCTAGAAAACCAGCCTAAACCAATTATTCTCTTTAATTTACTTATATTTTACCACGCTATATTTTACACGCTATATATNACATTCCAACAAACTTAAGCAGTTAATTTCTAATTACATCTTAAATCAAGCTTTTTCAATTTAATTCTACTCGTATATTTGTGTATATTTTATTTTAAAGCCAAAACACAAAGTCCAGCCAATTTGCAAAATGACCGTCACTTTTAGCTTTGGCCAATGAAATCAGCCAAAGCATAATATATGTAATAATTTACCATCAGGTCATGCTTGGTCCGGTTAGTTCTAGATAAGACCCTAGCAAACCAGCCTAAACAAATTATTCTCTTTATTTTACTTATATTTTACTACGTTATGTAATTGGTTAGGTTAGGCTATGTTTGGTTAAGTAGGTCAGTACATAAAATTTAATCTTTACTTAATACACCTAAGGGCTAGGTGTATTATTTTATTTACTAAGTATTTATTATACAGCGTGTACCTAAACATTCATCTTTATTTAATACACCTAAATGCTAGTTGTATCATTTTAGCTATTTAATAAATATATACATCATGTACCTCAAACATTCATCTTTGTTTAATACACCTACAGGCTAGTTGTATCATTTTAGTTATTTATTAATTATTTAGTATACAGCGTGTACCTAAAACATTCATCTTTATTTAATACACCTAGAGGCTAGTTTAATCATTTTAGTTATTTACTAATTATTTAATATAGAGCGTGTATATAAAACATTCCAATAAATATCGGCATTTTATTCTTGAAGTAAAAACAGAAGGAATGATATAAACAACCCAGGATCCATATCCAATATCAAGGTGATATACGCCTCTAAATATCGAGGTAAAAACGTTATTATGTGAGATATTATGAAAACTGATTGCGTTTGTAAAACGAACCTTTGCATACAAATTATATAAACTGTGATCATTAATAGAATAAATGTACTATACCTGTTACCCACCCCATCATGTAAAATATGGGGTTGTTACCATTATTTCTACGATAAAATATATCAGAGTATGTATTACAAATTTTTTATTTCAGATTACGAAACAAGGAGTCAACACTTTAAAAATAATTATCATCGAGAAACTGTCTATTTCTCCCCTTTTACGCGATAAGAACTCATATTTGGTTTCAAAGACAGGTGCTAATTCCTGCCAACCCACCTTGGAGGCGTAGTTAGCTAACTCGCTAGTATCGTGTTGGGCTTGACTGCCGAGTAAGTTGATATATAAGTTCGAATCTCAGTCGGGTGAACTGGGGAGGAGGGGCTTCCTAAATGGTTTTCCACTCTCCCTCCACACATATATTGATTCCCTTCCTCTAAATTCAACCTTCCCAACTACCAACCCTTTAGCGTAGTTAGTAATTAAGCGTATAATCCGAACGGGTAATAAGACGTGGTGCTATAATTTGAATTTTAAATTCCTGCCAAGTAGGCAACCATTATCGCTGTACCGTACATTGGTGTACGTCATGATCTTTTCCCCCTCTAATCATCCCTATCATCCCCTCCCTAACCGATAAGAGTGTTATCGACTACGGAGGCCAACACGACTTCACTGCATTTTGAACTCATTCTAGTCAAAATGGCACAGTATACAAACGCAGAAATGACAGACATGGTCATGCTCTACGGTAAACTTAGAGAAAATGCAAGAGCAGCTGCACGATTGTACCAGGACAGATATCCTGCACAACGTCAATCCTATCACCAGACCTTCTCGGCTGACACTCAGTGACGTTATGATACAGATACACCTCAGCTACGAGGTGGATCTGGTGACCCGAGGAATATTAATACTCTAAATGTCGAAGAAATGGTACTGAATTTTGTGGAGGATGACGCATCAACAAGCACCTGTATCATTGCGCACCGGATGGATGTGTCCCATTCCACAGTATGTCGTGTCATGCATGAACATTTGCTGCATCCGTACCAAGTGCTAAATGTGCTGTCATTGGGGCCAGCAGATTATACTCCTTGGCGTGATTTCTCCCACTGGTTTCTACAGTAGTGCATAGTGCTTCCTGATTTCTCCACCATAATTTATTTCACCCCACTGAGTCAACATTCACCAGAGACGACTATCTTAATAGTAGAACTAATCACATTTGACACGACGCCAACCCTCACGTAACTGCTATAATGTCCAACTAGAACAGATTTTCTGAGAACATTTGGGTGGGCATTGTGGGTGAACATCTCATTAGCCCATACCTGATGCCGCATTTCTTGACTAACCACATGTAGCGCCAATTCCTGACCTTTAGCTTGGCACAGTTCCTCGAGGGTTTACCGCTTGCCGGCTGGCAAAGCGTGTGGCTGCAATAGGCGGAATTTCATAAGGGCTGTGCATGACTACCTCAACACCGCATTTCCTGTTCGTTGGATTAGAAGAGGTGGGCCTATTGCTTGGCTATACACAAGAGCTGTGCGTGACTACCTCAACACTTCATTTCCTGTTCATTGGATTAGAAGAGGTGGGCCTATTTCTTGGCTATACACAAGAGCTGTGCGTGACTACCTCAACACCGCATTTCCTGTTCGTTGGATTAGAAGAGGTGGGCCTATTGCTTGGCCACCACACTCTTCTGACCTTAATCCGATAGACTTCCTTATGTGGGGCTTTGTCAAGGCTTTGGTTTACGAAATACGCATGAATATGAGGAAGACCCCATTAGCCAGGTTTATGGCAGCCGGCTGTACAGATCAAGAAACACCGGGTTTTTCATACAGGGTAAAATCATTTTTGATACCCCGCCTTAATTATTGCAATGACGTTGGGGGCTACAATTTTCACACTTGGTGTAAATATGCTTTCAAAGTTACGAGATAAATCATACTATGCAATAATTTAATTTTGTATAACATAATTTTGCTTTCAATTATCCTGTGATTGTAGATTAATAAAATACCTTTGAACTGTTAGCTGTGTATGCATAACCCACTAATGTACGTAACAAACAGATACGTAGGTGCTGGTAAATGGTTGTGTGATTGCACGGCGAAGCAGCACAGCGATACTGGCTTCCTACCTGGCAGGCATTAACCCTTGTATTTGAAATAAAGCATGACTGTGTTCTTTATCTCGAAAATGGGGAGAGATAGACAGTTTCTCCAAGATACCTTGTTTGTTTTTTTGTTAATTGTTACTCCATGTTTCGTAATATAAAGTCAAAATTAGTAAGATTTAATCTGACACATATGGTCACAGAAATAACGGTGGCAGCCCCATTTTTTACATGATGGGTGGGGGTAACGGGTATAATACATTTATTATATTAATGATCAAGGCTTATGTAATTTGTATGCAAAAATTCATTTTACACACGCAAGCAGTTTTCGAAGTATCTCACATAATAACGTTTTTACTTCAATATTTAGAGTTGTATACCACCCTTGTTATTGAAGATGGATCCTGGGTTGTTATTTCACTACCTCTATTTTTACCTCTAGAATAAACTGCCGATGTTTGTTGGAATGTTTTAGATACACGCTGTATATTAAATAATTAGTAAGTAACTAAAATGATATAACTAGCCTTTAGGTGTATTATTTAAATATTTTTATATGTACTGACCTTATCTAGCTTAAACTATAAGAACCAAACATAACCAAACTTAACCAATTACAAGTAATAAAATATAAGTAAAATAGAAAAATCGCCAGTTTCCTAGGGTTTTGTCTAGAATTGGCAGGTCAAAGCATATATATCAGTAATTTAAAATTAGGTCATGCTTTGACCTGCCAATTCTAGACAAAACCCTAGGAAACTGGCGATTTTTCTATTTTTTTTTGTTTAGTTTTATTATATATATAGATATATATATATATAATAAAACTAAACAAAAAAAAATCTTTATATAAGATGTCATTGGGCCAAAATACATTAGTAAGTAAATAAAAGCAAGGGTCAAGTGAGGTATTTCTAATGTTGTGAGAGGAAAGTTAAAATAAATGGTACGGCGCACCGCACAGACTTTCTCTCTCTTTCTATAAACTCGTAAGATTTCTGAACGGAATAATGTACATTGTATCATCACCACTCCACATAAGAACACGCATAAAATAATATACAATGATATAGAATCAATGAGAAAAGAGGCGCATCTTTGTCCACCTAAGAACATTTCAAACAGTTTAATGTCTTCCACAAGGGTCAACACTTCGTATTAAAATTTCGATTTCTGGTTAAAATTTTAACATTTTATAAGGTGTTGCAGATCTTCAAGTCATCGCATTGATATTTAATTATTCATTTATACATTTTGACCAATAAAAA